>JBBCBC010000011.1:18297877-18486006 GCA_037126765.1 Stenogyne calaminthoides
TATACATATATATAATTAAATAATATATTTTAAAATTCTAAACTTTAGTCTTGAAATCATAGTTTACTAATATATATAATATTGAAATTATTTATATTTTTTAAGGAGAAAACTTGATATGGATGCACGTGAAAAGAGAGATTTGAAGTTGTTTAACTATGGGAGAGAACAAATGAAATGAACAATATATTATTTTTAATTTTTATTTATGTTGTATGTTTAATTTTATATTTCAAATTTTTGTTGTTATGTTCAACTTTATTTAATTTTTATTGATGTTATTTAATTTGTATTTTAAATTTTTATATTCATATTAAAATTGTGAAAAAAAAAAAAAAAAAAAAAAAAAAGGGCGGGGATTCGAATCCTCATGAGGATGAAATTCCCGTGGGGCGGGAACGGGGCGATTTTTCCCGAATGGTTGGCGGGATTCCCTCCCCCCAATTTATTTGGGGCGGGAATGGGAGTTGTCCCCCGGCCCCGCCCCGCCCCATTGCCAAGCCTAGGCGTTGCAGACCCGCGAAAAAAAAAACCCAATTAACTTGTAATTATACATATGGCTTGTATGCAATATTGCATACAAAGTTTTTGCGAAATTCAGTAGGATGAAATACCATAACGATTAAGAGATTATTTCACATTGGTGTTTCAACATTTGAAAGGAATATCACTAGCTAATTTGAATATAAGTTCATCCTAAAGTAATTAAATTGATGATATGTTGAGCAATTTACTAGTTCGTTTGCAAGAATTCCTTGTGCCATTACTTTAAATATATGGCATGTGCAATAAATGAAATCGACAATCAATAATGACACATGTTATGTGAATCGTCATAATTTAATTAGTTTGTATGCCTAGCTAGCCCATCTCTTGCTCAACACGGCACTAGCTAGTTTCACGATCGACCCCAATTCTCTCGTCTTTTCCTCACAAAAAACCAAAAACCCTAGAAAAATCGCCACAAACAGTTCAATGGCCGATTCAAGGGTTTCAGCAGGCATAATCTCCCGAATCCGTCTAGAAAATTTTTATTGCCACGGCAATCTCGAAATCGAGTTCGGCGATTGGGTCAATTTCATCACCGGCCAAAACGGAAGTAAGCTTCTTACTACAGTCCATTAAAATTATTAGTGTATAATTGTGTATTGATAAAATATCGTATTAACGTTGTATATCTTTGTGCATTGTATATGTCAGTATTACGCAACGCATACATGTATTATGCATTGGACAACTCAAAAAAAAAAAAAAAACTTTCATCACCTAAGTCTTCATGTCGTGTAGATCAAAATACGTACCAACAAAATTATTGAGTTAACTTACACTATCCGATCCATAGTGTGTGAAACAGTTGGAATGACTTTTATATAAATATATATATTCATGATTACTCTAATGTGATGAATTAGTATCAATATTATTTGAATAAAGATGAAATTTCATCTTCTATATTTGAACCTTATGTCATTTTAATAATACTAATTGTATTGTAACATGTAATTTTTGTCATTTTGTGTAGTATTATATATTATATTGTCAACTGCTTTATTTACAACATAATTACTTATATAATCTATTACCAATATGTTTGCTTTAAACATGTCACTTTATTGTGTTTTTTTGTTGAAATATATGCATCATAGTATGGGCATTTGGATGCCGAGCTCGTGGCACGCAGAGAGCGAATACAATGAAAGATTTTATCAAGACAGGATGCAGGTTTGCGTTTATGTTAAAAATGAGTTTAAGGATGTGTTAACATATGAGTTCGGTGCATTTTGTCTCATTTGCTGGATATACTGTTGGTGCACATGTTTTTTCTCGACTTATTTGTGAAACTACGTTAACACCTGTTGTGTATTTTACAGCCATTCACTTGTTCAAGTTGAGATAAAAAACCAAGGAAAAGATGCTTTCCGCCCAGAGTTGTATGGAGATGCCATAATTGTGGAGCGTCGAATTTCAGAATCAACAAGTTCCATCACATTGAAAAATAATCAAGGTTATATTCACTTGCTCCTTCTCATTTACTTTGATTTTTAATTATATATCGTTACCTGCTTTATTGTCAGTGTTTAATTGATAATCTTATTTTTTTGGAAATACGTTAGCTTCTTGTCAATAATTGAGAAAAGCTAGAGAATAATTAATTAGTTAAATAAAATGCCGAAACTACCATTTGTTGTATTTCAAAGAGTGCTTATTCTTCTTCATGTGCAGCCTATTCCCTGTATACCATCATAAGACCAAGGGGAAATAAACAAACAAACAAACAAAAACCGAGTGTTGTAGGACAGTTGAGCCCTTTCCTTATTCCATTAGAAATCGGAGAGTTAATTCTACGGCTTTTTGGTGGTTGAAATATTTACATGGAAAGAAAAATAGGAATAACTTTTTGGAAACCAGACAGGTTCATTAAAATGTTATGTTATGTATGCTTCAAATCTTGCGTGTTACATTTTTTCCAGAAGTCGGTGTGAATGAAAACATACGAAAATTACTACCATGTTTGTTCCATTTGTTAAAGTAAGGGGAAGTAGGTATCCCCTTATTTATGCCCGTCTTCTTATTGCTTGCTCTTCAGGCAGGAGGATTGGCACCAAGACAGAGGATCTTCGTGAGATTATTGAACACTTCAATGTCAGCGTTACTGACCTCTTCCATGTCTTCAATCTATTTACCAAAAACAAAAACATGAGCAGTTTTTTTTTTTTTTTTTTTTTTTTTTTTTGAGCAAACTTCTCACTCTCACTTCAGTTATAACTGGGGAATAAAACTATGTGCTCCTAATCCAAGTACTTGATGATTATGATGTTTTGATAAAAGGAGTCTTTCATTTAATGATTTATGATTTTGAGTCAGATATTTTGTGCACTTGTTGGTTATTATCAAGAATAAAGCTTTTGCATATTTTATGCGCCTTGTATTGGTAAACCATACACCTAACAGGTGCATTATCCATATATGGTCCATAGAATCTCACAAATTAACCTATTAATCGATGTGCTTTTTTCCTTTTCCCCTTTTTTTTCCCTTTCTTTGAAACAATGCACAATCAATTTATGCTTTCGGAAAGTGGGTGCAATTCTGTATTTGATATGTGCAATTTATGCTTGACTTAGTTGATCTTGTAACATGTATGTTTGGGCTTGTGAAAGTCATCCAATGTCATTCCTGACATTTGGCACCGTTCTGTTCAAATTCTTGTTGCACTTGGAAAATCCAAATCATTTTTAGTACAGAATAAAAGATCTGCT
The DNA here is from genome assembly GCA_037126765.1 of Stenogyne calaminthoides. Lineage (NCBI taxonomy): Eukaryota > Viridiplantae > Streptophyta > Magnoliopsida > Lamiales > Lamiaceae > Stenogyne > Stenogyne calaminthoides. The sequence goes on from JBBCBC010000011.1 coordinate 18,301,138, forward strand.
TTTCTAAAGTATGCTCCTGTTTCACTTGTAACTACTAAATTTACAAAGAAGCTAGATGTGTAATACCTGATATTTCATTTGAATAGTAAAGCATAAAATATGATGTGTACAAATAACTTGTATTTGGTTTTATGTGTGTGTGTACAAATACATTTGAATAGTGCTCCATACTTCTTTCTCACGAAGTAATAACTTTGGTTTTGTGCTTTTGCTATGTAGATTGATGTTGAGAATCCATGCGTCATCATGACTCAAGATAAGAGCAGAGAATTTTTGCATTCAGGGAATGCAAAGGACAAGTTCAAGGTAATAATCATTTGTTTCCGACTTCAAAACGTATGTGCTTGCTTATGAAAAATTCTCATGTTTACTTTTGGTCAAAATTCTTCATTGAATTTGTGGTTGCTTGTGGAATAATTATTCGATTGGGTGAATATGTACTATTCACTGCATGTAATTTGAAATGTATTTCACATCTTTTCTGTTTTCTCTTACCAAATCAGTTTTTACTGTCCTCTTTTCCACTTGTGGAGAAACCAGCAATTTCTGACTAGATATCAAATGTAAACTTGAGTTTGATCACATTCTCATGCTCAAAATGTTTTAAAAATCGAAGGAAATCCGCCTTGCCTAGTTTTTCTCGGGGTAAACCGGACAGATGGTGCTACTGTCAGAGTGGGTACATACAAAAACGAAAGATTTTTTTTTGATGCCCATTCATCTCTAGAAAAAGACACGTGGAATCAGTTGTAATCGTTACATACTTTTCCGTATAATCACATCCCATCATGGTAGTACTACTAATTCCGTCTAAGAAGTTTTACCTCAATTTTTGTTCCAAAGTGAAATATTAAGGTGTTATTACACAACCAATGGCAGCCTTTAAGTATATATTTCTTCTGTGTATTTGGCATTCTTTGCTTTCTGGTAATATCGTACGATTATGTCTAAATCATTAGCATTCTGTTTGATAGAATGTTTACCTCAATTTTACAGTTCTTTTTCAAGGCTACTCTTCTTCAACAAGTGGATGATCTACTGAATGGTATTGAAAAACAACAAAGTGATGCTTCCGCTCTGGTTTTTCAATAGGAAGAATCGTTGAGGCCGACTTTGAAGGAACTCGATGAATTGCAAGAAAAGATAAAAAACATGGAGGAGATGGAGGAGCTTTCACTAAAGGTGGACTTTTATACCAAGCAACTAGCTTGGTTATTGGTATATGCTGATGATGAAAAACTTGAAGGGAATTGGTTATTGGTTGAGAAGTACAGAGGAAGGATATCCAGCTGTCAAAATCGGATCGATCAGGCTCATGTAAGTTAACGCGACTTTCATGAATAGGGGGAAAAATTCAAATTTCTTTTGCCAAATCAACCTGAGTGGTTCTTTGGATTTGATTGAAAGGCTTGGCTAGCTGAATTTTTTTGTTTGCTTGATTGCAGCAAAAGATGGAAGAATTGAAGGATCAATTGGAGACGAAGAAGAAACAAGTAAAAAAGTATGGAAGATAAGACAGATGAAAAAGGATTTGCAGCAAAGTCTTTCTATGGTATGATAGTTTGTTTAAATTTTGCATTATTCTGAAATTTTCAAGTATTTCTCATTCTGAGTTCTCAAGGTAAGTACCTAATGTGGTTCTGCTACTTGGAGAAAGGTTCTGAAGTTATATTTTCATATATTTCAGTATATTGCAACTACATTTTAGTCTATATATACAATTATGTTACACTAAACAATAAAAGTCTAGAGCTAAATTCCCTTAACTTCAGGGACGGATTATTGACCCTGATTTCCTGCATTAACTCTCGTAAAGTATATACTGAGATTTCGTACACTACTATTTATACTAATTAGTCAAAGGATTGAACAAGTGTAGCTTTTGCTCGTCTCTCCCTGTTTCTTAGAATTCTTGTTTTGTCATTTTCTTCACTTGAAATTTTCTCTTCTTAATCTTATGAGAAAAAACATGTTGTCTCATGTACTGTGCTCCTACACAATCTCAGAATTTTCTTCCCGTTCTCAAGTTTAGTTGCAAATTATTATTTTCCTCATCTTTCTAGTTAATTTTGTTTCTTATGCTCCCTCCGTCCCACAAAGATAGGACACTTAGTATATTTCATATATCATTAATGTTTTAATTCCATCTTTTTGCCCCTATTTAATGTATCTTGTTTTTTCCCCAAATCAATATCTAGGTACTATAATAAGGGCAAAAAGGGAAAAAAGCAAAAATTTAATGTTTTTAACTATAATAACTTCCATTTCTTAAATTATGTGAAAATAACTATAGGCCTATCTTTGTGGGACGGAGTGAGTAAGAAATTTCTAACCTGTTTTCTTATATATTCAGCATCTTCAATTTTTCACTATAGTAGTGTATAGGTTTGTGGTGGTGTCAGTTTTATGATGAAGATCCTTATGTTTAAAGATTTTTCTATAGGCTATGAAGGAGAAGTATGAGCTAGAAGGAGAAGGAGACCGCATAACTAGGCAATCTGAAAAGATGGTTCAACGGGTCAAATCACTTGAGCATCAGATTCAGGATTCACATGAGCAGTATATAAAAAATACACAGGTAATACATACTTAGTCTTTTCTTTGCTTCCTGGCATATGATACTGGAAATTGTGAGCCACCTTTTCTGTAATTGTTCGTAAAGTACTGATAAATTAAAAGTTATTTTTTGTAGTACTGGCAGTGCTTCATGGATGAGAGTGTTGAGACGCCTAAATTTGAAAATGAACAAAAATGTGGGTAGCAGAAATTGCTGAATTGGTAGTAACAAAAATGAAAATGGTAGTAATCTTTGGTTCTTGAAAATGTGGGCACAATACTAGAAAAAAATTTATGGTTTTTGAGTTTATGTATTAAGATATTTGATGTAAATACCTATGTGTTTTAAGGCTGAAACATGCCGTTGATATCTGTTTGCAATAGGCTCAAGGAAATGAGATGGAGGAAAGGCTAAGGGAACTTCAAGTTCAGGTTGACGAAGCTAATGCTAACATTCATTTCAAACTTCTATTTTTTTGAACGTGCTAAATTATATGCTTAACTTCACTTGGAATTTGGTAGTCTTTTGATATGAATTAAATGATTAATTAGATTGAAGGAGGAAGAGGATGAATGGACAGAAAAGATAGCTATATTAGACAAGGAAATTGCTACAATTGCCAAAAAGGTACGTTATGTGATGGTATTTTTCATGACTTTTCAACTATTTGTGCATCTTTTACATTATTCTTTGGAGCACCTAACTTCTGCAGCAAAAAAATGGGGTGGAAAACAAAAATCTGGCTGTTGATTCTTTGATTTGAGAAAATCTTTAACATATATATAAAATATTTTGTTTCTGGATTATTGTTACTATGGTAGCTTAATTGTCCCTTGTCCCTGTTATAATTTCAATGAGTTATTACCATTTTCAGATAGACAACTTCGGTAGACACCATCAGACTATTTCTTCTCGAATCCGTGAACTCCATATGCACCAAAGAAATAAGGTCTGGATAATCTTGTTCTAGATACTAGTCACTTTGTTTTTCTTATGAATTTTAATTCCATTCATTTTCTCATGCTTAATCATTTATTCCATTCTGGAACCTTTGTTTGCTTTACGCGTGAAGGTTACTGCATTTGGAGGAGGCCGAGTTACTAATCTTTTGCAGGCAATTGAGCGGCATCAGCATAAATTTAGTGTTCCACCTATTGGTCCCATAGGCAACCCATGTGGTACGATATTCGAGTTTATTAACACTGTGTCATAAATCTGAAATGCAGTGTACTGCAGTTTCTCTTAATAAACTTAATCATGTTTACCTTCGAAAAGAATATTGTGATCATCCATTGCGTTCTTTCATCTCGAAACTTCAAAGGAGGCATCATGTTAAAATTTCTCATATCAAAGAAAAAACATTTCTGATTATACTTGTTAACTAGCTCCTTATTTTTTGTTGTAGACATTAGAACAAGGTGACATGTGGGCCTCCATCCTTCTTTTCATTAACTAAAGATGCTTTATTTTTTGCTTGTGAGGGAAGCAAACTATGGCCACTTACAGATTATCATATACAACTTTTCCATACTAAGGTTGTTGCATGTCTCTATGTAGTGAAATCAATTCCTGACTATGTTTGCAGAGAATCTCTTATAAGTGTTGAGCTTTGTCTATTTGTAGAATGAACTTACCAAGACATATGTTGCCCCAAACCAATCATCCCACTGTATTCTCTGTTTCGTTCCGACAATCCTACGGTGCTGAATGTTTTGGTTGATGTGGTAAGCATTTCATGCTGTTTCGGATTTCTCGTGTTCACGTCCAATTTTCACTCCCTCCGGATGTATAGGCTGCATTAATGGATGCAAAAAAAGAGATGAATAAATTCGACAAACAAGAACACAGAAAACTACGTGGTTCACTTTCAATTTGTTAGCTAAGTTAATATTACGTAATTTATCTATACTCCCTAATCTAAACAGATTGGGCTTAGGAAATCAGCTCAAAAACAGAAAAACCGAGCCCGCATTTCAACAACATATAGTAATGCTTCTATATTTTATTGTATTTCTGCTTTTCATTTACAATATTCCCAAAATATGCAATTTTAACTGATTATGTTTGCAGTTGTTCCGAATGGCATTTATAAGTGTTGAGGTCTTTTTCTATTTGTAGAATGAAAAGTTTTGATGGAAAAGAATTGCTTCAAGAGGTTTACATGTTAAGCTTATCATATTTCCCCATTGCTATTTTATTTCACGGACATTCTTTTGCCTTTGATATCCCATTTTACCCTCCAAATTTTGTCTTCATATAAAAAAAACAATGGAGGGTGTATATGGCAATAAATGAAGGTGTAATAACACATTGCATGGGGTTGTATTGTGCAACTCTTTTGAGTCTTTTTTCTCAAGAAATGATCTTATACAGGTTTTCTCACTAGACAACTTTCTTACAAAAACTTCAGACCTGGTCGTCTTTGTGGTTCATTTGATCAAGTTTTTGGAAAGGGATGTATTAGAATCGAAAGAGAAAGCGTAAAACGAGCTAAGGATGAAGAGTTGAGGAACCTTCATCATGTTAAAATTTAAATCCTTTCTTCAAATTCTAATATTTCATTAATATTAATTTAAAATTTTTCTTGTTGTCCATTTTTAAATTTTCTTTGTTATCTACTTTAAATTTACCAGAGAAGGCGGATCAATGTGGAGCGGCAATTTAGGTCAAAAGAATTTGAGCTGAATGATGTGAAAAAAGCACTTTCCTTGGAAGCTAGTGCAGCACCAGAGTCTACTGTAGCTGATCTTCAACAAGATATATCTGTGTGTTTTTTCTCCGACTAATGCCTCCTTGCTTTTGTTTTACTGTCCTACATTCTAAAGCTAATCTAGTTAGAGTCTGTTTGGCTGAGCTTATAAGCTTCTTAAAACAGTTTTTAAGCTGTCTAAAAGTGTTTGACTAAAAAATGATGTTTAACAGCTTATAAGATCTTAAAATAAGCTCTTTACAGCTTATAATTTTCTCTTCACGATCGCGTACATGGAAATTATGTGCAGAAACTGCAGGATGAAATTAAAGGAAAGGAGACGTTGCTGGAAAAGCTTCAACAAAGAGCTAATGAAGCAGAGACTAAAGTTAAAGATCTTAAAATGTCAATTGAAAACTTGTCTGGTAAACTACATCTGTCTGTCTTAAGTTGTTATGCTGCGATTATCTGTTTTACGCACCTCATTACCGACGTTTATAATGTAGAGTCGACAAAATCAGAACTAGAGGCATTTGCAGAAGCAGTGAAAGAATTCGAAATGATTGAGAGAAACCTAAATGAAGTTGAAAGGGTTTGTTTCTTTTACCTTCCTATTAGTTTTTTCCTATAAGTCTTACGAATTTATCTGTACAAATTTTATATAGGACAAGAAATATTATGAGGAAGTGATGCGTGCATGCCTCGATAGAGAATGCGGAGGCTGATTATCGGGAGTTTGAGCAGATTTGTAAGGTGCATTTCCGCGTCTTCCTTGGGAAATATAACTAACTCATAAGTTACACTTTGCAGTTGTAGATTATGCCTTGAGTAAATTGCGAAATTGGTCCCGTATTTATATGGAGCTGGCGGTTTTAGTCATGTACTAACTAATTTTCTCAATTAAGTTCCATAATTTCTAAAATGATGCAATTTAATCCTATAATGACAAGGTTTGCAGGGTTTTTTCATGTGCGGCTCACCTGACTAATGACTTGACACCGCTTACATGGCATAACAGTCCCCAACATATTACTTTCAATTAAAAAAAATCACAAATTAATTATCATCCTAAAACAAACAAAAATCCCCAACATATTACTTTCAATTAAAAAAAATCACAAATTAATTATCATCCTAAAACAAACAAAAATGTCAATATAGGACTAAATTTGCATCATTTTTAAAGTCACGGGACTTAATTTAGAAAATTGATACAAGTGGAACTAAACTTTTCAATAGACATGAGACCAACATTGCAACTTTCTCAGTTTCTTTATGCCGTGAAACATTACACATTTTAAAATATATGTGCCATCCAACAGAACTTAACATAGGAACACTATAAAAATTTGTGCTTGAAAATTTAAAAAGTGATTCGATTCATCTATTATGCTTAACTTCTAATGGTTCCATTATTCTTTTTTTTTTTTTTTTAATTTTTGATACATTTGGAACTTAACATTTCAATTTATGAGACATGGACTTATTACTTTTACTTTATTGATCTCAACTGTTATTTGTTGTTGTGAAATCATGGTGTTGGTTTATTGTGAAATCATAGGAGAGCCGTAAGTCAGCATCGAAAATATGTTCCGAGAGTGAGCTTGAGGCATTAGGCTGCTCTAAGGAAAGCAATCCTGACCAAGTCAGTATTAATCTTGCTAGAACGAAAGAAAAATTGAAAAGTAAAAGCCGAAGGTAAGTACATTTGATCCATTCTATCATCTAAGGCGTGAAGTTGTTATCCTTTTTCTGATAAGGGAGTTCTTATGCAGATTCCCAGAATCTATTGATGATCTCAAAATGTTGTGCGTGAAAAAAGAACGTAAGATCGCAAAGAGAAAGCAAACTTACAAAGCCTTTTCGATAGAGGTTGGAAGTGAGTTAAACATCCTCATTTCACATTTATTCTTGTTCTGTTTTGGGAATTTATGAGCATTCTTTAGTGACAAAAGTGCTTATTACAGTATTGATTCTGCTATGGAAAAAGAAGCATAGCTGATGTAAAATAAAAATTGGATAATAGTTATTCCCATATGATTTGTTCTTGACTGTTTATTTGCATTGTTTTTCTTTTCTGTTTTGAGTTTTAATCTGATGTTATTTAATTGATATCTTTCTATATTTCCTGATAGTTGATAGTTGAGAAAATATCATTTTTAGTCCTTTAACTTTGGACAATTCCATTTTTTGTCATGTAACTTTTTACCTTTTTCAATTTTAGTCCTGAATGTGTCAATTTCAGTATATTTTGGTCTGAAATTTTAAAATCTTGCCAGAATAAGCATATGCACCTCACCTCACGTAACACTTCAAAATTGATCTCTTTTTTGTTACATGACAATCCATTTGTGTAGATCGCCGGAAAATTAAAAAATCTCCGACCTAAAAGGACCACATTCAGGACTAAAATTGAAAAAAGTAAAAAGTTACAGGACTAGAAAATGGAATCATCCAAAATTACAGAACTAAAAATGATATTTTCTCGTTGATAGTTGATATTTAATCTGATGTCTGGGTTTTGTATTCTTTAGATATCACTGCTTCCTTCTTTAAGTACACTAATTTTTTAATAACTAAGTTTATTTCAGGCTTGTGAGAATGCCTTAAACTTGAGATGGAACAAATTCAAGAAGAATGCAACTGAAGTGAAGCGCCAGCTCACGTGGAAGTATGGCTTCTTCTCCTTACATTTCTATCTTATTCAGAATGCCTTTTCCTCTAATTAATTAATTGTTTACTCATAACTGATCGATAATTATGTCCGTTAGATTTAATGGCCATTTGAGAAAGAAAGGGATCAGCGGTCAAATCAACATTAGTTATGAGGAGCAAACACTCTCACTCGAGGTAAAGTTACTGAATGAAATTGATACGCTATGGTTGAGAAAATATCATCTTTAATCCTATAATTTTTTACTTTTCAATTTCAGTCCTTTTTTGTCGGAAATTTTAAAATCTAACCTGAATCTTTAAATGAATAAGCAGTGCACCTCACGTACCACTTCAAAATTGATATTTTTAAAATTTTCTGGCGACGTACACAAGTGGACTGTCATGTAACAAAAAAAAAACCCAATTTTGAAGTTTCATATGAGGTGCACATGCTTATTCCAGCGAGATTTTAAAATTTAAAGGACTAAAATTGACACATTCAGGACTAAAATTGAAAAAGTAAAAAGTCACAGGACTAAAAATAGAATTATCCGAAGTTACTGGACTAAAAATGATATTTTCTCTGTTATTGTCATCAAGACTTGTTACTTTAGTTTTTATATTTTAACTGACTATGAGCCAGACTCGTTTAATTGGTTCATATTTTACTAGGTAAAAATGCCGCAAGATGCATCAGAATCTGTTTGTGACACTAGAGGGCTTTCAGGTTTGCTTCTTTGTCCATACACTTTGATGATGGGATAGTATTTAATTTTTTTAAATTTACCTTCTATCAAATAGTTAGTATACTGGGTTACATGTTATTTTTTCTATGATTTAAAATCTACAAATATTTAATTAACAATTCAAAAAAAAAAAAAAACAAAAAATTAAATAATCAACCCTAAAATCTAATAACTCAATTTAACATCCACAAATGTTAGAACACCGCACATCAGGTTCTCCTTCAATTTTGAAACAAAACAAAATCCAATTAAAGGATAAACTGGTTGTAAATTAAAGATTTTTTGAGTATTGAAATATAACTGAAAAAAAATGTAAAATTGGCTCAAAATTCACGTTTGCCCTTTGTAAAACAAATAAAATATTAAACAATCATAAGAAACAATGTTTCTAATTACAGAACCAATTGAAGATATAAAAATCATAAATTGTTGTCAACTTCACTGATCTTCAAGATGTTTTGCAAAATACATTTGTCATTACATATCATTATTAATCTTGATAAATTGAGTTGAAAAAAAATCATACTAAAAACTAAGCTAAATTATTCTTTTACGTTTGAACAGGTTAGAGCGAGCGATCCTTTTGTAAAAATGATTTTATCATTTCTCTTCAAAAAATTTGGAAAAAATAATCCTAGATGGATGAGTTCGGCATACAATAAAGGTCACTTCTCTCTAGATAAATTTATTTATATATGTTGGTTTTGGGCTGTATTGGGAAAATCTTGATTGCAAATTCAAAATAAAAAAGGTGATTCATTTTTCTGTATTTTTGGTTGAATATATGTAAACATGTTTAGGAAAAAATATAATGGGTTGGTAAATAATAATAAGATCTTTAAATTGTGAAAAATTGCACATGAGACTTTGTGTGATTTATTAAACAAAATATGTGAAGCAGTATTCAAATTTAGGCATATTATAATACATATTTTGGTGGAAACTAAAATCTAAATTATACCTATAAAAACATGCAAAAAAAACGAAATGGAAAGCTAAATTAAACTAAAGAAACGAACAAATTGATAACTTTAAGGCCTAAAATTAATTTTTTGATGGTTGAAAATAAAATGAATAATTAATCGTCTTTAATGTTGAAGATTAAGAACAAAGAAATTAAGATCAATTTTTTTTAATCCTTTTATTGAATCATTGTATGAAACATTTAAATGGGGAGGAAAGATGTCCCTTTCTCGAGAACTCAAAAACAACAATGTCAGTTTGATATCTATCTTAGGGGTGTTTGTTTATGGAATAGAAATCCAGTAGAACCATTTGATGAATAGTAAAAAGGTTTTTTTTTTTTTTTTTTTGAAACCGTATATGTTTGGGAATGTTTCAATTTAGTGAAATTGAAAATGGTAGTTGATGAAAAAAAAAATTAATTTAAATTAAAGTGGTAGCTGATGAAAAAAGAGAAATCGAGATTGTTGAGTTAAAATTAAAAAATTAAGGATTTGTAGGTTTATTTGAACTTTGAATATGTTTGGGAATGTTGATTTTTTGTAGGATTTTGAAATTGAGAAATAGATGTAAGAGGGTTTAAATTAAAATTGGTAGTTGATGAAAAATAGAGAAACCGAGATTAGTGGAGTTGAAATTAAAAATTTTGGATTTTTGTAATAAAGATTAGTGAATAGTTGAATGTTGTTGAGCAAAAAGGATTTTGTAGGTTTATTTGGAAATAGATGTTTGGGGGTTTAAATTTTGTGGTAGTTTGAAAAATAGAGAAACCGTGATTAGTGGAAAATTAAAAATTAAAAAATTAAGATATGTGATTGATAAAAATTTGAAAATTTGTTGTTTGAAAAAAGTAAAAAGATTGGGAAATAGATATAAGTGGATACTTTGATGATGGAATAGTATATAATTTATGTAAATGCCCGTTCGTTTAAAAAGATTGTATTATGATTTGGGAATACTACCTCAAACAAATAAAAAATTGAAGTGGCATAATCACAGATTCCTTAAAATTTGTTATTCAGAGAATATTCTGAATTAGTTCAGTGAAATTTTTTGTTCATCCCTTAAATTTGTCAACTTATCATATTAATCTGTGATAAATTGAATTTAACCAAAACTAGATTTCTAAACCAAAATATTATTCTTTTTTTAAAATTGAACAGGTGGCGAGAGAATTATTTTTTGTGTGTTTTTCGCCCTTTCTCTTCATGAAATGATTAGGAATGTGGATGAGTTCATGATTTATGGTATGTTCTTTCCTAGATACCATTTGTTTTGTGTATGTTTGTTTTCATAGATTTTTAAAATATTGGTTTAAACCAAATTAATCCCATAATTTTCCACCTTTATTGAAATTATTTTTAACTATCAAATTTTCAAGTTTAGTCCACATGTATTCAAGGGTTAATTTATTTACAATTTAGTCTCAAACAAAAACATTTAGATCGATCATAAACACCCAAAATAAGGAATGGTTTTCCGGATTTTTCAAAAATTTTAAGCTCGTGAACAAATTTGCTATATATGAGACTAAATTGAAAAAATTAATAGTGGAGGGACCATTTCAATGTATAGTGGTTCGGAAAACTTCCTGGGACCGAATATGGTTTGAATCCTGAAAAATTCTTGATTGAAAAACTCTGAAATAGTAAAAAGGTGAATTTTGAGTTTTTTAATGTTTGGTTGATAAGGCGTAGTAGGGCGGGATTGGGAAAAAAGATAATGAAAAAAGTAAATGATAATAAGATTGTTAAATTGTTCAAAATAGAGGACTTATTTATTGGGAAAAATAAAATATAACAACTAATGTAAATTTGTGTAGTATTATAGGACAGGATTTTTTGGTGAATTTTGAAATCTAGCTTGCATAATCCTATAGACAAACATGCATTAGGATTTTGAAAGTAAATCTTACCAGAAAGTAATTGGATATTTAGCCTTTGGCGGGTTTTTTTTCTTACAACTAGGGTCGTCTAATCTGAAGATTTCGAACTAAGAAGTGCAAGATCAATTTTTTATAGTCCTTTTCTGAACACACTGCAGTATGCTAACATTAAAATGGTGAGGCTTTGTCCCTTTTTCGTGAACTCAAAACCTCCTAATTCAGATGGAAGATCTGTCTTTATAGTGTTTGTTTATGATTTTTAATCCAGTAGGTGTATTTGATGAATAGTAAAACTATTATTTGGATTTTGTATATTTTTTGAAAATGTAGATTTTTGTAGGATTTTAAAAATTCAATGATTGATTGTCCTTAAAAATTATATCATGTAAAGTAGAGAAAGCAGTGTGTAAAGTAAAAAGGAGGAGAGAGAGTATTGAATTGGGTGGGTAATAATAATTAAAAAGTTAGAGATACATGATTGATCATGTTTTAGATTTGTGTTTGAAAAATAAAAGTGAAAAAGGTGTATTATATGTACTATACGATAGAATTTTATAGGTACATGTTAGTTTACCTTCATGATTTGGGAATCGTATTATAGATTGTATTTTACATGGATTTATGTACCTAGAAGAAAATGTCATTTTATAGTGAAGTGAAGAATGGATATGCTTGAGACTCTACAGGGTACACTATAATATAATCCGTTGGGAGAATACTTTTAATCTATCATCTATCAAGATTATCTGAACATGTCAATTTTAAATGGTTTTAATTGATCAAAATTAGTTGTTTAAAAATCATTTGAAGAAAATAAATTTGAAAATTTTGATGATCATTTTTTGTAGTGTAAATTGTCTTTTAAATGGATTTATGTTTGAAAAAATGTCATTTTATTCTTGATGAAGAATGGATATGCTTGAGACTCTACAGGGTTTTTATACTTTAATTTTAATCCTTTGGAGAATACTTTTTAATCTCTTTTGTCTTGTCAAAAAATGTCTTTTTTAAATTTTTATTATTTTATTAAAAAGAAAAAAAGATTAATATTAGTTGTTTTTACATAATATTATTATTTATATATATTGAACAATATTAATTGTACACTAATTACACTGTGCAACTGGAGCACCCAAAGGGTGCTCAATTCTTTGTGCTTAAATTCCATATTTAACATGAAATTAAGAAACTCCATTTGGTGAAAATAACTCTTATTTCTTGAGGGGGTTTTTTATACGAGTGCAGTGTCTGGGACCCACATAGTTTGGATGTTATTTTAATATGAGTGGAATGAGAAATTTGGTTTGAATTAATGCAGGATGCCGTTAGCAGAAAAATCAGCCATAGTGGATTTTGCAAAGGCTCAGGGCTCCCAATGGATATCAGGTAAATATGTTGAACCCTTTTTTATTTATCGCACAAAATTAACTCGGGTTTGAAAATTGCATGAAACTTAAATAAAGCAAACTCTTTTTTTTTTTTTTTTAGGGTTTTTGGTTTTTTTATTTATTTATTTTAATTTCCATTATGTAGCTTCATAATATAGTCCCAAGACTTCAGAATTTGGGGAAATAAGATACAGGTACAAGAGGAACAAATAAAATTGTTAACTCGTTTCAGAAAAAAAAAAAAAAAAAGGGAGAGTTGGCTTTTTTAAATAAACCGTAAGAGGTTTTCGTGTAATATTAAAACAAGTTGGTTTTGCGCAATATTTTCAAATCACGAGGGAATTTTGTTCAATTTACACCTAAATAAAACTACATTATAATATTTTGGCTTCTTTTAATATTGTTTGTGTGGTTCAGTTCGGTGAAAGATGATGAAAGGGTAAAAAAGCAACAATTGGCAGCACCTCGAGGATGACTATTTTACAACAACTTCTCTTTCTGAAAAAATGTTTATGTTATATTTGTTTAGGGGTTTTCGTTTAATTAATTCTTCCTGAGCATTTTGTGGCCCGTTTTAAATTGGACATTTTATGTTGGGATCGATTTTGTGGCGCGGAAGTTTCTTTCATGATGGTTGTGGTGATGTTTTCATCCACTACAACAAAAGGGGATCCTTGGACGATGGGCGGGCATGACAATAGTCCTCATTTTCTTTCCTATCCCAATATCAGCTTCCGTCATAGTTAATTTGGTTTTGAAGGTGAACTCTACCCTCTTAGCAAGGCCAACTTCCTCTTCTTCTCTACCTTGGTTCAACAATATTAGTTGTTTCATTAAAATGTATTACTTTGATAATATTATTTGTTTTATTAAAAATATTCATTATTTTATTATAATGTATTAGTTACAAAAGAGGTATAAAACTGATTTATACAGGACCAACTCATAACTCATATATTATGGGTCCATTTACATTGAATGATAAGGTTAAATAAGAGTTAATTATCTAATATAATCATTTATCTACTTTGTATGAGGGGAAAAAAAATCCCGGATCCCTGAAGATAAGCCTAAAAATTAAAATTATGATTGATAATAAATCCAACAAAAAAAAGGTGTGATAAGTTATTTTCAATGGGGACACGGTATTATTGTACACTTCTTTTGCGAACTATGTTTTACGAACACATGTTGCATATTTCAGTGTAACAAGTTGCAAGATTCAATGCAACAAGTTGCAAATTTCTAAAATACAATATGGAGTGCACGGTGCACCTAGTGCACAAGAGGCCCACTCTTAGCTCAATGGGTTTCGAACTAAACGTTTTGTATACAAAATTCATAAACTAAATTAGCTAGGAAAACTAAAATTAGTCCTTCGGGCTAGGGGCGAGCATTCGGTAAATCGGTTATCGAACCTAATCAAATTATCAAAGCCGAAATAACATAATTATGTACCATAATGAACAGAAATCGAGCCATTCAAGTATAGAACCAATTTAAACTTAACTGAATTTCTCGGTTTGGTTTCGATATAAAATCGAAAAAATCAATTTTTTGGCATTTTGAGTTAAATCTTTTAAAGGCACCACCTATCTATTTTTACAGCAAAAAATAAAAAAATCTACACAGTTATAATTTACACAACTTAAAAATACATATCCACAAGGGTAAATTGCAGTTTTGGTCCCCAAGAGATTGGGTCCAAGTAGTTTTGGTCCCAAGGTTTCAAAATGGTCCTTTTTTTAGCACTTTTGGTCCCATCCGTTAGTCAACTGGATGGAATCTGTTAGTTGACCAAAATGGAGGGAAAACACTCTAGGGCAGATTTTTTTGGAGGGAAAATGCTTCCATATGGCTATAAGTAGGCTGCATACCACTCTTAAACCTAAAAAAACCAAGAAATCCAGCTGCATACTAGAGCAGAATAAGTTGTAATGAAACTACTATTGAATGAATTAATGAAAGGGTTGTAATTTCATATCAAATGCCACAATCCCATTACATATATCCAAAAGCCCAAAAAGCAAACAAGTTCATCTACTTGCATATGCATTACATCTTTGCAAAAATCCAAATTTGCAGAACTTCACAAAAACCAACTACACAACTGCACAAAAACCAACTACACCATTTACCATGGTCATCACCTAAACAATTCACACTTCAAAGGCCACCTAAGTAAGTTCATTTAACACAAAAAAAAACAACAATTTCATCCAAGACAGCACAAAAAACAACATTGTTCTGTCCTAAACACAAAACAAAGCCTTGATTCCCAAAAGTAGAGACAAAATAATCATATTTCTTGGATCCTTCTTTGTTTTTTCAAAAAAAAAAATAGAACTTAGAACATGAACCTTTACTGTTTTCCAGATTTCTTCTTTTTCTTTTTCTTGGACCCTTCCACCATTGCAGCCTCCAAATTTGCCATTGTAACGTATTTCTTGCCACCAATCTTTATCACTAGAACACCCATTGATGATGATGGCATCACACTTCCTCTTTCAATGTTCACATTCTCATTAGGCTGGAATGCTCTGATGTTAGTCCTAGGTAGGCTTGATGACGATGGAGTGACACTTCTAGGTGGCCTGAAAGAGGGAGGTGGATTGGTTGCTATGAAGTGAGAAATCAAAATTTCTTTTGTTCTCATTTCAACCTATATTGACAACAAAAAAATCATTCAAAATATATTCAAAACTTAACAAAAAAGACACGAATCAACTAAAATTGCACTCATTTGCTCCAAATTGTCATTTACATCAGCTGCTAAATTGTCAACAAAACTTTCTTGCTCTAGATTTTCCTAATATTAAGGAAAGTTTATTAGATAAAACATAACTTTGTATAAAGATGTAGATTTATGATAGAACACTCACTGCATGTTGCGACTCTTGGGTGAATGGGGGAACGTCATCAGCTTGTGTCATTTCCTCATATGATTGATTTTCCTAAAATCAAAATTTTAAAGTTAGAAACATCACAAAACTTGATTAAAAAAATCAGAATTCAAAAGATCACTCACAGTGGGTGCTCCTCTTTCATTTCCTCCATATGCTTGTGGATTGACCTCCTCCATTGGGTTATCCTGTAACATCAGGAACCATAAAATGTTAGAAACCTCAGAAAGTTGACAATTAAATTATAAAAAATAAAAATATATAACACTTTTCTTCTCACTGTTGGTGCTCCTTCCATCATCTTGTGGATTTTCTTCCCCCAATGGATTTTCCTATAACATCAAAAACTTTAAATGTTAGAAATCTTGAATGATAGAGTTTATTAAAGAAATTTAAGACAAGTTACTCACTATTGGAAACTCTTCAGCAAACTTTTTCCACTCATAACCTCTTTCATTATGGTCTGGCCTATTGCACCAGTTGCATTTCACTGTGTATTTTTGTTTAGGCAAGACATATTTCAAAGGTTTTTTCTTCTTTCTCTTGCTTCCCCCAGTTGGTTCTTCATCAACCCCTCTTCTTCTTGCTCTTGTTGGTCTGCCTCGTTTTCTACCAAAGTTTGGGGATAGTGGTGGAATGTATCATGTCTTCTCCCACATATCAACTCCAACCATTGGTTGTATCGCTGACAAGTAAATTCTGTTGTAGGTCTCAATTGAGTAGCAAGGATGAACAAAGTTTTATGGATTCCACCAATTGCACTCTTTCCATGTCTACGTGGAACTCCAGTCAAATCTCATATCCTTCAAGAACAACTCTTTTGCCCCAAGTCCACTGAATACTTCTCTCCCTCAAAACTCTCAATTTCATACAATAGAGAAGTGGATTTATAGACATCACAATTAGCAGCCTTTCCCATCCTCCTATTCAGTTTATTCCTAATATTTGGATAAATCAGCTTACCTTCCCACAATCTCTCACACCTATCCTTATTTGTTTGCAGCCTCTTCATGAGACTCAATCTTATCCATTCTAGCATTGTTATGATTGGTTTCTCCCTAGCTTCTCTAAGAACCCCATTCCATGACTCACAAATGTTGTTCACCAACAAGTCACAATTGGGAAAATCAAAGAAATGTGACTTGGACCAATGTGATGGAGGTTTTTCTTGTAACCAAGCTAAGCACTTATCATCAATATCACCTAATTCCTTCAATGATTGTTCAAATGCAGCTACTGTAGTAGCTTTAGCAGCTTTCCACAACAAATCTCTAAAGGCAGTCCCCTTGAACCCAGCCCTTTTCATGTTACCGTGTAGATGCTTCACACAAAACCTATTCTCACAGCCTGGTAACACAGCCTCAAAAGCAGCTAACAACCCCTTTTTTCTATCAGACATAAAGGTATATCGATCATCACTAACAATATTAAGGTCTTTCCTTAAAAGACCTAAAAACCATGTCCATGTCTCAGTGTTTTCAGTGGTAACTACTGCATAGGCTATGGGATAAATCTGGTCATTTGGATCAACAGAAACAGCAGTCAATAACACCCCACCCCTAGGACCCTTAAGAAAAGTTCCATCAACACCTATGAATGGTCTACACCCAGCAAGAAACCCAGCCTTAAGAGCTTGGAAGCACACATACAATTTACTAAATTTTTTCTATCCATCATGCCCATCTTCAAGACTTATTTTCACTGAGGATCCCGGATTCCTTGCCCTAAGAGCATTTGCATAATCCCACAATAAGGTGTATTGTTTCTCATCACTACCCTCAATTATTTGTTTAGCCTTATTTTTTGCTCTATATGCTTGGAATGTTGAGACATGACACTTGTATTCTTTTGACACTTGATTCCTGAAGCCATCTACATCTTTTTTAGGATCTGACCTAAAATCTTCCACATATCTCTTTGAAATGTTGAGTTCAATGTCTTCACATGAAAAGTAATGTCACAGGTGTGTTAATTGTTTAACTTCCTAATTTGGTAACCCTCCTCATCTGTTACCTTCAGACAATTAATAAACCAATCACAATCACAACACCTAGCATACATCCTTCTCTTATCATTTTTCACTGGTTTGACATTTCTTTTTTGAACTACCCCATGAGACTTAACCGCATCTTTAAACAATTGCTTAGATGCAAATTTCTGCCCTATTGTGAATTGAGGAGTAAACACATTTGAGCTGTTAAATGCATTTGTCATCTCCCCCTCAACATTTTCATCTGCAGAACCCAAATCACTATCAAATTCTTCATCTTCACTGCCCACCACATCAGATGAATCATCATCTTCACTGCCCTCTCCCTCCACTTCAGCTTTCTTAAAACCCCCCCGCTCAACCTCCTTATCTACTATATCCTCAAAGAAAATATCGTCTAGTTCACTATTTCCACTATCACTATCCATCTTATAATCGAATCTTCTTCATCTACCCCATTTGAAATCCAACCGATAATTATCTAAATTATCAATAAGATTTCGATTTTCTTCTTCAAGTATTTTTACTTCCCCTTCCCTTACCACTAACACAACTCGTTCCCTTATCTCCCAGCCCCTTATCACTAAGCTTCTCTCCTTCAACATAGATATGAACTTCCAAAAGCTTAAAGTCCATACTTAAGTAAAGATCTTTGACATGGATGAGTTGACACATTTCATTAAAATTATTCACTCTATAGTACTTCTTAGGTCCACTGTACCCCAATTGTGTAGCCAATTTATCAATGAATTCAATTGACATGCTATTAATATTAACATAATCAAAGGTATTTATGCTCCCACCTACATATTTAATGTTCTCACCAACATTTTCCATTACACCGCCGTGACACATATGGAAGGTGTACCACCTCTCATCTCCACCTGCAAAAAGGGAAACCATTAATTAAAAATTAGGGACCACATTATTTCACTACCCACCACTTCAATAAACAAATATATGTTAAATAAATAATACATTCAATATTTTTTTTCATATAACAGGTCCCATGTGTTCCCCAATATCTTAACAACATACAAAGAAAACATATATATACACTTTTTCAAAACAAAGCAAACCTTATCGTATATACATATTCAAAGCTCATTGAAAGGTGTGAGATAATGTGTATATATATGTTTAATAAACCATAAACAATGAATTTTCCACACACATAAAACTCATAAACTAAAAAGCCCTAGATTTCACGACTGAGAATTTAAACTTACGTATTGGAGGAGGTTCAGCAACTCCGACATTCCCTATTCGCAACATATTCGTCAAGGCCGTGCGATTTTGGATGATTCAGGTTTGATTTCAGGTTCGTGAAATTAGGGATTTTCTTCGGCGTCACTATTTTTCCCCAGAAAAGTGAGACTTCTAAGGCATTGCAAGATTTGTGTGATTTCTGGTGCGATTTCAGTTTTATTTTGTAGAAGTTGTGTTGATTTGGGATCGATTTCTGGTTTTGTAGGGGGGTTTCAATCGATTTTGTAGAGGTTAGGTTTGATTTTGTGACTGTGTGTGGATTGTGATTTGTGAAGCCCGAAAAAATGTGGTGGGTTAGTAGTGATTTTGCGGAACGTGAGTTACACTCACCAAGAACAGTTAATTTTGAACGGAAATAAATTATGGGACCAAAAGTGCTAAAAAAAATGACCATTTTGTAGCCAAGTCAATCTTATGGGACCATTCTTGCAATTTACCCCATATCCACAACCACAAGGACCACAACTCAACAATTAACATTTCAACTTATTCAATTATCCATCCATACTAAAACATGTCCATAAATTCAATAACACAATCTGCGCAAATTCTTCAAATGTGTCCAAGACTCCAAATAACAATGCAAGTCTTAAATACATTCCATATACTGAATTTTGAAAGTAAAATATAACCCAAAAACTACAAATTTGTCCAAAAGTAAGTTTAAAAACTACAAATCTATCTAAAAACAACAAATATGTGATGCTACAGCCCGCCTCTAGTTCCTCCAAATATATGTGTTGGTGTTAGATGATGCTCCAGCTCCTTCAATTCCTACATTTGGCAAATCTGAAAAATTAAAAATAGCATGTGAATAAATAATTAAGAAAATTAAAACATCAAGAAAAGATAAATTAATCACTTAGACTTAGTTACCATTCTCAAAATTCTCAAGTTCATCAAGTTGTTCTTCAACACATATAGGAAATCGTGAATTTCGAAGTCAGTCTTTCCCACAAACCAAAGCATCAACAGTTTTAAGAGTTAAAGAACTCCTAAATACATCTAGTACCCTACCACCGACACTAAATGTAAACTCCGATGCAACAATTGAAATTGGAACAATTAAAATATCACGAGTCATTCTTGAAAGAATTGAAAATTTGTTCACACTCCACCACTTTAACACATCCAATTTCCCCTCTATGATAGCTTCACTTAAGTAGATTTCTAGTTCGTTTTGCTTGCTTCCATCCATCCAATCTCCATTCTTCTTTTCTTATATCTAGCTTTAGACAACAACTGGTCACCATCCATTTCACTATTGGACACACCACTAGAGCGTGACTTATTGTCATTATCATTTGCTTCACTCATCGGTTGATATTAATTGTCATATTCACTGAACATCTCAAAAAGTTCATTTTTCATAGATTGAAAGATAGAACCTGAAATGCACATAGTCAACTTATGAAAATGCTTCAAGAAATCAGCAAACTTACGAATACAAGTTCAATAAGCAGCAGATGAAACTTTTTCCTCCCCCAAATTAGTCTTATAACTTGTACTCCCTATGTCCCAAACTCGTTTGAACATTCACTGTTTGACTCATGTTTTAGCGAGTGAGTTATTTATTAATATTTGAAATGATAAAAATATTTTTAAGGTGGAGTACGATAGTGCTACCCCTCATCTATCCTACCATGCCTTAAAAGTCACTTTTTCATTTCATATATTATAACATCTCGCTCAATAAAACACGAGCCAAAAAGTAAAATGTTCAATCGAGTTTGAGAAGGAGGGAGTATTTGTTTCGCCATACTTCTCAAATGCCCTTTCAAGCTTTTCAGATGTATAAGCATTGTATAGGTCGAATTCCACCTTGTAGGAACATCTAAACACAATAAACTTTTACTTTCTACCCCTTCCAAATCCACACACTTTTTAAATCTTTTTAGTCTAGAAGGTGAATTCCTAATGTACCTAACTGCATCCCTCATACATTTCACTAAACCGTCAATATTTTTTAAGCCATATTGTATCACTAAATTAATTACATGTGCAATACATCTCATAATCAAGTATTTACAACTTGCAACATCAGTTCCCCAATTCAAAATTTTCTTTTTCAAATGCTTTATAGCCCCGTCATTAGAACTTTTATTATCTATGTTTATGGTGAACACATTTTTAGTCCCCAATCAAGAAGACAATTTCAAGTGCTTTACCAAGGTAGTCACCTATATGACTAAAAACATGTACAAAATTGATAATCTTCTTATGTAATTATCAATGAAATGGGCAGTAATGCACATGTAGTAGTTTTTTTGCGAAGAAGTTCAAGTATCAGTAGTAATGCACACTCTTTCACAGTTTATCTTCACAAAAGACTTCAATTTTGACCTATCATTAAGATACAATTGATAACAACCCATTGCCATCATCCATCTAGAAGGAATTTGAAATCTAGGACATGCTTTATTCACAAAATCCCTAAACTCTTTGTAGGGAAATTTATAATTTTGATGAAAGTTTCAAAAACACATGTAATAGGATCAGTTGAACCTGTTAGTCAACTGTTGAATTGGTTAGGAAACCAGTTGAACATGTTAGTCAGCAGATGCATTAGAATAGGTCATATATTGAGGGGGAACTCAATATGTTTGTCTAAGTGTCAAAGAAGATCAGAAAACCCTAAGACAACGAGGCCAAAAGACCAGCTTGCTGATGTAACAACAAGGTAGTAAGATTGTTGCTAAGACAATCTTACTTAAGTACAAAATCAGATCAGATCAGTGTGGGTACTGATCTGATGATCAGAAAGGTACGAGGACAGTTGACCTGTTCAGAAGTCAAGCTTAAGTCAGAAACACATGAAAAATATATCTTAACAAGTCATACTAGGATCAGACCAGAAGAATGATCAGAAAAGGTTCTGATAAGTGACGTTTTAGTGTACTTACCAGCCAACCAAAATCAACATGTATGTACTTGATCTGACAAAATCAAGATATGGAGTATTAGGGTCAAACGACTAGAAATGACAAATTTGCACGCTCAAGCCATCGTTGCAAACATCACTTCATACCTACCCTCCTACCTAAAATAGGTTGAGATTCAAACTGCTCTCCAACGGCTCTTTGATCTCAAGCTCTATAAATATGAGATAACTGCTTCAGAGTTAACTACGTAAATTATCAAGCATTCAAGCCTCAAGCATTTCCGCAAGAACACTCAAGAACATCACGTTTATCTTCAAGTGTTCATCACATATCCTCTTAGCAGAATTATCCCTCTTAGCTTTTAGGCTAAACACTTGTTATTATTAATTCCTAGTTGGAAACACAACAAATCTTTCCTAAACAGATCATGTTAGGTTAGTTTGTTAGCAAGATTATAAGTTAGAAGTACTAGCTTATTTTTTGGGATTGTTAGAGTGAGAACTCAGTAAACATTTGCTTGTACTGTGTTGCCCAACACATTAAACTAAGGTGGATTGTTAGTAAGTCCCCTGCTGATAGGGAAGAGTGGATGTAGGAGAAGTTCTCCAAACCACTATAAAAATTATGTGTTGTTTATTATTTTTTACACTTGCAGACTGTACTATTATCAAACAACATGCATCAAATTAAGAAGTGATCGACAGACAACAAGTCTACTGCTGATTTGGTTAAAACCTTAAAGTTTTTTTTTTACTAAGAGTTTTTCATACCGCTTAATCGCTTCCCTTTGACATTCTTTGATAGAAGTCAAGTGATCGGCTTCGGGGTTGGATATCGGCCGAGTTTGATTCACTCACACTCTTTCAACACTTATCTGATTTAATGTTGTACAGATTTGCCCAAAAGCTTTGAAAGTCCATTCACCCCTCCTCTCTAGACTTTCCACACACAAAAACCCGTTCGGGACCTACAAGTGTAAATAGCAGTTCATCAACAATAATCATGCGTGTAAGTGTTGCCCTAATCTCATCTTGGTCAAATTTCCAAGAATTAACGATGAGTAAACTACCATCAAGATCAAGCTACAAATTCAAGAATCTTTGTTTTAATTCTTCATTGAGCGGGTTTTTCATGTATGCTTTTAAGTGGTTATTCAATGATGAAGTGCCATTTTTTTAAAGGATCACAACAAAGTATTTCATGACAGTGCTTACGTCTAGTTGTATACTCGAACACCATTTACATTCATGATTTTGTGGTAGTGCAACCACACCTTTAACCTTGGTTTCATTGGTTTCCTCTTCATTGTTGATTGAGAATTCACTGGAATTTCAGAATGAATTTGTGATTGTTCTTGCGACTTTGAGGTCTCAATTGCATTGCTTCCCACACCTCATTCTTCTTGCGTTAGTGTATACGAGTTTGACATCTACATGAAACAAATTGAACTTAGAATTTAGAAAATACACCTATATGACTATATTAATACAACTATGCAAGTATTAAAAAATTCAAAATTTTCAGCCTTATTTTTAGGGTATTAAAATATCAAGTTGAAATCAAAATCAATATCTTTAGGATACTGAATTTGCATTACAATTTTACAACATAATAAATAAATAAAACCTGCAATAATATTTTCAATAATTGAATTGGAAAAATGTAAAATACAACTTTCAAACAAATACTCAACTCATATGGGCATACATCATTTAACTCTAAAACAAAGATGCAATTTTCAGTTTGAATTTTCAATTCCGAAAAATAGAGATGTAATTTTCAATTTTCAAAGATGCAAGATTTGACAATATTTCGAAAATAATAAAAAGACAGTCCTATAAATCTTAATCGACTGGGCTATGGCGATGGACCTAAGGCGGAGGGCTGGGGACTTGGGGGTGACCAGATTTTGTGCGGGGAGTGGCACTGGAGAAAGGCGTCACCGCACGTGGCGCCTTGAGGAGGGCCTAGAGGGTCGACGGTGGGCGTGGGTAAGTGATTGAGGGAGAAGAGACGTGAAGTTGTATTCCTTGTGAACTGAAAAGCGATAAATGTAATAAGAATTTAAATAAATGAAGTAGGGTTAGAGATTTATATATTCAAATTATAAAATTACGGTCCAACTTTCGATTTCTCGGTAAATTTACCCTAAAAACTGAACAAATCCCAATTGAATTTATATTTCAGTTCGATTTGTGTTGACTCGATTATTTAGTTTTTACCGGATATTGCTGACCCCAAGACGCCATTAGTTTCCCGCCATACCCGTACTCATAACTGAATAGGTACTCTTTCTCCCAAAGGACCCAGGGGTAGCGCACAAAGTCACGTCACTTGACGTCCGAGGTGGTACCACCCAATTCTCTTGCTTTCTCTCTGTTCCGTCGTTTCTCATCGAACAAACACCAAAACCCTAGAAAACCGCCATAAACAGTTCAATGGCCGATTCAAGGGTTTCAGCAGGCATAATCTCCCGAATCCGTCTAGAAAATTTTATGTGCCACGGCAATCTCGAAATCGAGTTCGGCGATTGGGTCAATTTCATCACCGGCCAAAACGGAAGTAAACTTCTCACCGCTGTATACATATTTTCTTCATCTCTGAATTATGCTTATGTACTTGGCCCCTGTTTTTGTTTCCTCAATGTTTAGGTGGGAAGAGTGCTATATTAACGGCACTCTGTGTGGCATTTGGATGCCGAGCTCGTGGGACTCAGAGAGCGAATACAAAGAAAGATTTTATCAAGACCGGGTGCATGTTTGTGTTTATGTTTAGAAATTAAAATAAGCTGAGCAACACTGCATAATTTTGCACCTTCTCATTTGCTGTTGGTGAACATGCTTTTGCTTGAATTGTTTGTGGAAACTACCTTAGCACTTGTTGTGTATTTTACAGCCATGCACTTGTTCAAGTTGAGATAAAAAATCAAGGGCTAGATGCTTTCTGCCCGGAGTTGTATGGAGATACCATCGTAGTGGAAAGACGAATTTCAGAATCAACCAGTTCCATCACTTTGAAAAACAGTCAAGGTTGTATCCGCTTGGTCTCTGTTCTCATTTACTTTGATTATCCATATCACACAATGCTAAATATATCTATACATTGGTATGTATCTACTGTTATAAAAAATGTAAAACTGATGTGGCAACTTGTGATCTAATAATTCCTTCTCTGATAACTTTCTTTTTGACTGTTTTTAATTATACACTCAGTTTTTAATTGATAAGAAAACTATGAGAGAACTATTGAAAAATTCGTTAAATACGATGCCAATAACTACCATTAAGTTGTATTCTATACATTTTTGTTAGAACCCTCATTTTTAATTAGTTTAAATTGTATTTTGAACAACTTTCTATCATTTATTCATTAGTTTTCAATTAAACTTGCAGTTTACAGTGTGACGGGATTTCCTTTTTTTGTTAATATAGAAAACTAAAGTATAACATTCAATTTGTTAGTGGAGAAAATAAGTGTTAAATTCCCTTGTAAAAGATAATTTGAGACTTTACATGTGATGCACTGCTTGGCATTTATTATTCATAGTGAATTAGATATTTTGCTAAGATGGATCTTTAATGATCATCCAATCATTAAAAACAGTATCAGGAATAGTTCAATTACTCGCTGAATTACAAAGTATTTAGGTGACCTCTTCAAGTTAGTCTTGTAATATAGTCTGGCATACTTTTCTTTTCAAAAAAATTGATCAACAAAATGAATTTTCTATCATGCGTAGAGTTTTTGTTTTGATTTTTCATGTCTTAGTTAGTTTCCCAGGACCTAATTTCTAATATTTTTGCAGACGAGTGTTATAGGACAGTTAATCCCTTGTTCCCTTAGAAATCAGAGATTTAATTCTACAGTTTTCTGGCGGTTGAAATGCATGCAAAGGGAAACAGAAATAACTTTCAGGCAACAAGACAGGTTCATTAGGATTATATCTTACGTGTATGCTCTTATCATGTATGCTTTATTTTTTTTCCAGAAGTCGGCTTGTAAATGAAGAATCTTGTTGTACTTATACATACATTTGAATAGAAAATTACTACCATGTGTGTTACATTTAATAAAGTAAGGCTTGCTCTTGTGAGGAAGTAAGGTTTACAACCATGTTTGGGCTTTGTGATGTAATAAGGTTTGATTATCTGTTGGTCGTATTCGTATTGAACTTTTTCCGCCACCTTCTAAGTCAACACCCCATGAATGATGCCAGGGTCTTGTTATCATGCTATTAGGTAGTATTATGAGATCTCCTTTTTTGCCATTTTGTATTGCTTTGTTTCTTATTTAGACCGCCACCTATATTTTCTTTATAATTTACCATTTCTAGTTATGGAGAACTACCATATTTCTTATTTATGCCCTTCTTATTGCTTGCTCTTCAGGTAGGAGGATGGGCACCAAGAGAGAGGATCTCCGTGAGATTCTTGAACATTTCAATGTGAGTATTGCTGACCTCTTTGATGTCTAAGGCAGTGTTTGCAAATTCTATAGTATGTCGTAGAATCACTTTTTTATTTTATAAAAGCTGTCAGAAAGTAATTCTGCAAGCACTTTTTAGAGTTCGAAAACGCACCCTACGTCTATTTATCAAAAACAAAAACTTCAGCGGATACCTTTTTAATTTATTTTTCCTTTTTGAGCAAACTTCTCTCTCTCTCACTTCACTTATAACTGGGGAATAAAATTATTTGCTCCTAATCCAAGTACTTGATTATGAAGTTCTGTTAAAGTTTTGGCATATGTCCTACAAATCTGAAGCTTCAAATATGCTTGTTTTGAAGTCTTTGGACGAGATAGTAATTCAACATGGTATCAACACCAGGCCAAATGAGAAGCCGTGTTATAAAAAAAATCCTTTTTACCAGCTTAAGTTTTTTATTTAATTGTTAAATGATACTCCTTTTACCAGCTTAAGTTTTTAAATGAGGTGGTCATTCAATACAGTATGTTTTGGAAATTGAAGGTAAAATAATCATGTTCTTGTCCCTAGGCTTTATGTGTTATTATAGGTTAATTTTTCCATCCACTTTATTTCACATGTCTTGGTAACTCTGTGGTTTTGGCCTTTTATTTTTTTGGTGATTGGCTTTATAACAAAATAATAATACTCCATACGTCTTTCTCATGAAGTAATATATTTATATATTGCCGAGTCAATTTGGTCTTGTGCTTTTTCTATGTAGATTGACGTTGAGAATCCATGTGTCATCATGACTCAAGATAAAAGCAGAGAATTTTTGCATTCAGGGAATGCAAAAGACAAGTTCAAGGTAATAATCCTGATTTATTTCTGACTTAAAAAATTATGAACTTGGTTAATAAAAATTGTCATGTTTACTTTTGGTCAAAACTCTTCATTGAATTTGTGATTGCATGTGGAATAATTTTTCAATTTTGGCGAATATGCTCTATTTACTACATGTAATTTGAATAATATTTCACATATTTTCTTTTTGCACCTTATCAAATCCCTTTTTTTTCAAGCCCATTCATCTCTAGAAAAAGACACGTGGATTTCATCTCTAGAAAAAGACACGTGGATTCAATTGTAATCATTACATATGTTTTCATATACCACTATTTCCCTCCACACATTTTTACCTCCATTTTTGTTCCAAAATGACAAACTAAGAAGTGATAACACAACCAATGGCAGCCTTAAACTTCATATTTCTTCTGTATATTTGGCAAGTACTTATTCTTTTCTTTCTGCTTAGTATTGCACAACTATTTGTAATCATCAGCATTCTGTTTCATAGAATTTTTACCTCGATTTTGCAGTTCTTTTTCAAAGCAACTCTTCTTCAGCAAGTCGATGATCTACTGACTGGTATTAAAAAACAACTAAGTGATGGAATCGCTCTGGTTATTCAATTGGAAGAATCGTTGAGGCCGACTTTGAAGAAACTCAATGAATTGCAAGAAAAGATAAGAAGCATGGAGGATATGGAGGAGTTATCACAAAAGGTGGACTTATTGAGTAAGGAACTAGCTTGGCTATTGGTATATGCTGATGAGAGAAAACTTGAAGAAAAACATAAGTTTATCGAAAAGTTGAGACGAAGGCTACCCAGCTGTCAAACAAAGATTGATCAGGCTTGTGTAAGTTAATGCAAATTTTACGAACGTTTCTCATCTTTTGTTTCTCTGTTTTATCTGTGCCTCCCAAGTGCTTAAAAGCCTACCGAGTAACGTCCCTTATGCTTATGTATTTGATCTTACTATGAATGAGTCATGAAAATTGTTTAAGAATGAGGTCAAGACAGTCATTTCATTGGCTTATATGTTGACAAACTCCTCCTCTCCTGACCATCATTAGAGAAGACTGATGAAATGGTGTGTAACCAGGGCAGTGGAGGGAATATTTAAAACCTTTGTGGGGGTATATTTGGGAAATCCTCATGTCCATAGACCAAGGCATTGAGGCAAATAAGGAGAAAATTTCAAATTTCTTCTGCCAAATCAAAAAATTGATTGAAAGCTTGGCTAGCTGAAGTTTTTTATTTGTTTGGTTGCAGCACGAGATGGAGGAATTGAAGGTTCAACTGGAAACGAAGAAGAAACAAGTAAAAAGTATGGGAGATAAGACCGATGAAGTGAAAAAAATGAAAGAGGTTTTGCAGCAAAGTCTTTCTATGGTATGGCAGTTCTTTAAAATATTGCATTATCATGGAATTTTAAAGTATTTCTCATTCTGAGTTCTGAAAGTATTTACCTAAAGTGCTTATGCTACTATTTTGTACTAATAATCAAAGGCTTGAACAAGTGAAGCTTTTGCTCATTTCTCATACTTCCTTAGAATTCTAGTTTGTCAAATTCTTCATTAAATTTTGCATTCGTCTTCTTGTGAGAAAAAACCTGTTGCCTCATGTACTGTGCTCCTATACAATCTATCAGATTTTTCTTTCCATTCTCAAGTTTAGTTGCAAATCATTATTTTCCTCTCTAGTTAATTGCATTTCTTATAAGAAATTTCTCAACTTGTTTTCTTTTATATTCAGCAATATCAATTTTTCACCAAGTCATGTAGAGGTTTGTGGTGGCGTCGTTTTTATGATTAAGATCCTTATGTTTAAAGATTTTGCTCTAGGCTTTGAAGGAGAAGTATGAGCTAGAAGTGGAACGAAACCGCATGACTAGCCAGTTTGAAAAGATGCTTCAACGGGTCAAATCTCTTGAGCAACAAATTCAGGATTCACATGAGCAGTATATAAAAAATACGCAGGTAATGCATACTTAGTCTTTACTGTGCTGTAATTGTTCGTAAAGTACTGCTAATTAAAAATTAACATTTTGTAATACTGGCAATGCTTCATGGATGAGAGTGTTAGATGAATACATTTAAAAATGAGCAAAAATGTGGGTAATATAATGTTGAGATTTAAGTGTGAACACACTAGATTAGATTATAAGTAATGAATGCATTAGAAAATTAGTGGGGGAATCGTCAATATACGAGAAATTTATTAGTGAAGTGCGCTTGAGATGGATTGAGCATGCGAGACCTTTATAAAGCTCTAAAGTGACTGCCATTAACCCGAAAAGACGGACTTGCTTGCTTTGCTCTCCATTGGAAAGAAGGCTTTCCGAGGGATTTCCCGATTAGTAGAAGTACATAATCAATAACTCAAGTCATAAGTCGCAATAATAGAAAAACTATATGGTTTTTGAGTTTATGTATTAAGATATTTGATGAATGCGAATTATGAGCCTTCATTTATCTACTTGTCTTGGCCGCTAAGTAGATATTTGCCTGTGGAACAGGATGCAATTTCTTTGTGTTTTAAGTCTGGAACACACTAAATATCTATGATGCATCAAATCATTATATATTCGCCGAACTGGAAGCAATGTGCAAGAGCGTTAAGATAGAATTTAAGGCTTTATTTTGATTCATTGGATTTTGGAGCTATGAGCTTGAAATCTATACCATCACACCAATTGCGTCTTTGCATAACTTCATATGTGATACTGCTTATTTTTATTGATTATTGTTTAGGATTTTTAATTTGAATTATTCAATAAGTTGGTCCGTGGGCTTAGTTTCTTAAGGCTTAAGTTAGGATTATGGTTATTGAGTATTTATATTGCGCTTTTGTGTCATTTTTTTTTTAATCAGAAAACAATTTGTACTAATAAAGAATATAGAGTACAAAGGTAACCCTTGCATTAAAAAGTTACAACAAAAACCTAACCTCAATTACAACAACACAACTCAAATTCCACAACAATATAAAGGATCAGAGCACCATTTCGCAAAAGGTGGCTGCCTCACTATCAGGTTTTTCGCCACACACCATGACCAGATTTGAGCTTTAAGGGTATGTTCATTTCGCGACTATCCCGACCAGACTTTGGACTTTTGAAGTAATGATTTTGAAATCTTATTAATCCTACTTTACTTTGTCACGTATCACTACTCTTCTTTTTATTTTCTCAGTAGACTCACATTATCTACCTTCTTATTCTTCCAATACACCCATAATAATTTAATAGTATAGAATCAATCAACATTTTCACCATCCTACCCTATAAAATCTCAAAATCCTAGACTTCATAGTCCAGAATTTCCCCCGACCACTATAATCCCGAAACGGACATACCCTAATATCTTCCGTGTCAGATTTGGGTGTGTACCTTCAAAGACAAAATAATTTCTGCAACTCCAAATGAACCATATAATTCCAATCCAGATGGTTGAAGCCAGATTACACTTCAAATTTACCCCGAACATGGCCGCATGCAGGAGCGGATACAAGGGGGGACTAGGGGTGGCAGCAGCTCCCCCAAACTTTTTCTTTTTCAATGTATATATATGAATACATGTGTATAATTATATTAATATGTGTAATTATTCTCATTATTTAGCTATATATGTATGTATGTGTAAAATTTTATAACTGTATAAGTGTTGATATCTATTAATTAGACTTAAAAACACGTTTTTTTTACACTCTATTTTGGAGCCCTTAAAAAATTTATATCCTGGATCCGCCATTGGCCGCATGTTGAAGAAAGTGAGACTTCGGATTCCAATGAGCCACCATGTCGATCTTCAGCCTCCTGTATATGTTGCACCAGATTTCGGAAGCTAATTTGCAGTGGAGAAAGAGGTGAACAATGGTTTCATCAACTTAAATCTGAAAGAGGTTTACACGTGTGATGGGTCTAAGATGTAAGAAAACTACAGCCTCATTATCTACTTCTGCATTTGATTTATCATATTTCCAGTTGCTATTTTCTTTTTGCAAGTGTATACAAAAATTATGGTAGTGACATGGATCATTTAGAAAAGTATATAAAAAGTCGTTAAACCATAATTGTTAATATTTTATATTATAACTTCTCATGTACCTTTTACTGGCTTATATGTATCATACTAGTATATGCCCCATGTGGTACACTAGGACTTAAAAATAGTTTATTGCAACATATAGAATTATTTTAAAATTACAATGTTTTTAAATAAAAAATTAATTTTTTTTCATATATAAATTCCTCTCAAACAATTTATTTGTATAAATAATTTTAGAATATATACAAACTAAGTTTACAATTCAACAAAATCTATAGAATGATATAGTATATACACATATTTTCAATTTTAGAAAAAAATAATATTTGTTGAATCCTAGAATTATGTCAAGAGAATCAACCCATAAAAATTAAACACCCCAAAATAGATTTTTTATTAAAACAATCAAATTCAACCAAAAAATGACACATAAGCTAAGCACGCTAAGAACACTCTTATGTGGCATCAATGCACCAAGACATGTGGACAATCTCAACTCACAAATAGTTATGTAGGGATATGCATGTTCTGGAACAAAGGTTATCTTTTAAGATTAATTATATGCAATAATGAAGTTGTATTAACACATTGCATGTAGGACAGACATGAAGTGCTAATCTTTTTTTTGTAGCCATCTTCCCCTGCTGCTCTCTCGAGTGCTTCTATTTTTTTGTTTTCACAGCATATTTCTTATTTTTATCATTCCCTACCTTTCTGAGGGTCCGCTTGGTATGACTTGGGAATGATAATGGGTATCATTGATGGGTCAATCACTATAGGGTTATTGATTACATTGTTATTGTTTGGTTAGAGAAAAATCAACAATGGTTATCATTTGAGGAGGCTTGAGTAAGAGATTACAAGGGAGTAATCAATTACTTACTTCTATTTCCATTACTGGTGTATCAAAACTGCCAAGCAATATGAATTGAAATGATTCCCATTACCCTCTTCTATTACTCCCAACCAAACAGCGGGCCCCAATCAAAAATTTTTTTTTTTTTTGGACTTAATATCAAATTAAACCCAGGCATCAAAGATCAGAATGTTGAAGATGATGTTAGTTCTCTAATTCCCCTATCCAAGAAATGATCAAATTAAGCTCCTTGCAGGTTTTCCCGTGGTTCAGCTGAGACAACTCTTCCCTCAAACAAAAAGTACTTGAAGTCTGGTCGTCTTTGTGGTTCGTTTGACGATGAGATCAAGTATTTGGAAAGAGATGCATTACAATCAAAAGAGAAAGCTCAACAAAGCCGTGGCGTAAAACGCGCTAAGGAGGAAGAGTCTAGGAACTTTCATAACCTGTTAAGCAGTGCCAAGGTATCCCCTTACCCTCCAAATTCTCGTTCTGTAATGTTCATTCTCCTATTATCTTAATGTTTGGTGCAACTAATGCTTATTAACTAGTATTGTTCAGTGAAACAACTAATACTGTTTAGTGAAAACAAATAATACCATTGAAAAATGCACTTGAGTTGCACGGGGCACCCGGTGCATACCAAGATTTTGTCATGTTTTTAATATAATATTACTATAACTGATTTCAACTGTGTTTAGGAGTCTTTTCTCAGTCCTGCAGCAGATTCAATAGTATTTTTGTTAGTGTGTTATCACAAATGTTATTTGGTAAGGCATTTGCCGTATAATATGTATTTTCCATTTTCCAATGCTTTTCCTTACTGAATATGTTGGTCTTCTCTAGCATGACCACAGAAGCAGTACTTGTACACTGATAGATTGTTGCATTACGACAATAATATTTGGCTGATAGCATGGCAATTGAAAGATTTTTGGACTGATCTGGAGACTGGTCTCCTCATGATTTGATTTTCTTACATTGCTCACAATTTCTTGAATGTTCATGGGGTATTATTGATCTTAAATTTTCTTACCTGTCCACTTTAAATTTACCAGAGAAGGCGGATGAATGTGGAGCAGCAGTTTATGTCAAAAGAATTTGAGCTATCTGATGTGAAGAAAGCACTTTCCTTGGAAGCTAGTGCAACACCTGCATCTGATGTAGATGATCGTCATCAACATATATCTGTGTGTTTCTTAGACTAGTGTCTCCCTTCTTTTGTTCCTATTTCCTACATTTTAGAGCTATTCTAGTTAGTATTGATGATGTAGTCTGTCTTTGGGTATATTATAAAACTTGTCACTTGGAAATTGTGCAGAAACTGCAAGATGAAATCCAAGCAAATAAAACGTTGCTGGAAAAGCTTCAGAAGAGAGTGAATGCAGCAGAAACTAAAGTTGAAGATCTTAAAATGTCAATTGCAAACTTGTCTGGTACACTGTCTGTCTGCCTTTAGATGTTATTCTGCGATTATTTGTTTTGTGGGCTTCATTAATGATGTTATAATGCAGAGTCAGCAAACTCAGATCTTGATGCATTTGCAGAAGCACAGGCAGAATTGGAAATGATAAATGAAAAACTGTATCAAGCAGAAAGGGTTTGTTTCTTTTACCTTCCTTCTTTTCCTGTAAATTTACCAATTTATCTATACCATATTTTATATAGGAGAAGAAACATTATGAGGGAGTGAAGGTTACTAAAATCCTTTCCGTAATAAATAAATGAGGAGGCTGAGTATCAGAAGATTGAGCAGATCTGTAAGGTGCATTTCCGGGTCCTCCTTGGGAAATATAACAATTAATTAATTGATAAGTTACATTTTGCAATTGTAAATGGTGCTTTGAGTAATTTGCAAAATTGGACCCCATATTCATTTGGTGTTGGCAATTTTAGTCCCATACAAATTAATTTTCAGAATTAAGTCTCATAACTTTTAAAATGATGCAATTTTAGTCCTATATTGACAAGGTTGTAGGATTTTTGCTCGTGCCGGAATTAAATGTAGCTACCTGACTAATTACTTGATGTTGCTTACATGGCATAACAAATCCCCAACATATTATTTTTTATTAAAATAATAACAATTTTTTGTTATTAAAAAGTTATGAGACTTAATTGAGAAAATTGTTTCGTATGGAACTAAAATTGCCAACACTCAATAGTTATGAGACCTATTTTGCATTTTTCTCTGTTTCTTCTGGACCTGAAATATTATACAACTTATAATATCTATACCATTCAACTGAAGTTGACATGCGAACACCGAAAACCCTTAAAAAAACTTGTACTTGAAAATAAAAAAGTGATTTGATTCATCCATGCATAATTTCTGTGTGTTTCCCTTATTTTTATAACAATTGGGTTACGTTTCTTTTTCATGTACGTATATTTATTTTGCTTATAGTTCTCAACTGTTATTTGTTATTGTGAGTGGGGTCTCAACAAAACCTGGTGTTGATTTATTGTGAAATCGTAGGAGAACCGTGAGACAGCATCAAAAATATGTTCTGAGAGCGAGTTTGAGGCATTTGGCTGCTCTAAGGAAAGCAATCCTGACCAAGTAAGCGCTAAGCTTGCTAAATTGAAAGAAAAACTTAAACGTGAGAACCAAAGGTAAGTACATTTGACACATTCCATCATCTAAGTCATGAAGTTGTTTATCCTTCTAAGGGAGTTCTTAATATCCTTATGCAGATTCCCAGAATCTATTGATGATCTAAAAATGATGCGTGAGAAAAAAGAACGAAAAATCTCAAAGAAAAAGCAAACTTGCAAATCCTTTCGAGAGATGTTTGAAGTGAGTTAAGCATCCTCATTTCTCATTTATTCTTGTTCTAATTTGGAAATTATTGAGCATTCTTTAGTTTCAAAAATGCTTATTACAGTATGGATTCTGCTATTGGAAAAAGAAGAATAGCTGCTGTAAGTTGTCAAGGGGTTCATCAAATTGATGCCTTGTGTATAAAGAGTAGGAATTGAATAATAGTTCCATATCACTGGCACTCGACTGTTTGTTTGCATTGTTTTTCTTTTTTGTTTTTATATTTCCTGATATTTGACATTAAATCTGATGTCTGGTTTCGTACTCATTGATTCCTTCTCGAACTGCATTTAACTTTTTAACCAACTGAGTTTATTTCAGGCTTGTGAGAAAGCCTTACCCTCGAGAACGAACAAATTCGAGAGGAATAAATATCATCTGAAGTGCGAGCTCAGGTGGAAGTATGACTTGTTCTCCCTAAATTTCTCTCTTATTCAGAGTGTTTTTTCCTCTAAATAACAGGAGTTTATAACTTTTAATTGTTAATTCATAACCGATTGACAATATCCATTAGATTTAATGGCCATCTGAGAAAGAAAGGGTTCAGCGGTCAAACCAATGTTAATTATAAGGAGCAGACTCTTTCAATAGAGGTAAAGTACCTTAGTTTTTATATTTTAACTGACTATTAGCCGATAATTTTCCCTCGTTGAATTGTTTCATATATTACCAGGTAAAAATGCCGCAAGATGCATCAAAATCTGTGTGACACTAGAGGGCTTTCAGGTTTATTTCTTTTGTCTATATATTTTAATAATGAGGTAGTATTTAATTTACATAAATACCTGTTCGTTGAAAAATAGTTTCATTCTGTTATTACTACCTCAAACAAATCAAATATTGAAGTGGCATATTCACGGATACCTTAAAATTTGTTAGTCAGAGATCATTCTGAATCAGTTCAGTTTAATGTTCTCCCTTATCCCTTACACAAGTTATGATATTAATCTGTGATAATTGAGTTGTATATTAATATAAACTACCCAATTTTTCAATTGAAATGCTAAAACAAATAATAAGACAACTGGCTGTTGTTTGTCATTGATCATCTTTCTGAATGTATTGATGAAAACATGGAAGAATTAAAATGTAACAACTAATGAAAAA
Organism: Stenogyne calaminthoides; assembly: GCA_037126765.1. Classification (NCBI taxonomy): domain Eukaryota; kingdom Viridiplantae; phylum Streptophyta; class Magnoliopsida; order Lamiales; family Lamiaceae; genus Stenogyne; species Stenogyne calaminthoides. The sequence goes on from JBBCBC010000011.1 coordinate 18,337,153, forward strand.
TATGTTTGGGTTCAGTATCCCTATGAAACTAGCAACATCCTCTTAACTTGAATTAAGTATTTAATTTGAGTTGTTTCGCCTCTACCTCAAAGAGCATGCATTTGCTCATTAGATTTTACGCTCTTAATATTTGCTTACTGTTAGTGAGTTGTTGTACATCAATTTTATATGGGCCTTTTCTACAATTGGGTTTGTTCATCTACAATACTATTTGAGCCGGTTTGAAGTGAATTATTGTATCGGCCTTTATGTGGTTAAGTTTCTGCCTTCTTGGCTTTTTGGTCAGATTAGTTTCAAAATATTACTTTCCAATTAGGCTTAGCCTTTTGTGTTTTAGTTTTAGCTTGGCATTGTTGGGCATTAGGTCCATGTTTCAGTCTCAAAGGCCTTTTTTTGGTCTTTTTTTTTGTAGTTTCTATTCTTCTCACCTTTCAGTGGGGTTAAAAAATTTTTCTGTTTTCCTTTCCAAATAAAGTAGGTCTCCAATGAAACTTGTTCATCGTGAAATTGATTTCATATTTACAAACATGAACCTTCATTATCAATTACTAATACCATTTTGTAATGCAAGTCATACATACCCTTGAAAATCAAAACTAATACCCTTTAGTTATAAGTCACACTCCTTGATCAAGTTTTCACTGATTTTTTTGTGAAAAATTTATTTCACCCTATACTTTGTCTTTCAAATAAACATCCATTTTGGCAACTGTCCGTTGAGTTAAAAAAGAAAAAATAAATAGGTTCTGGTGTGCTTTGAGTTTGCTATCTAGGAAAGAATCAATAGGATTGAGGAAATCTATTTGAGGGATAATTACAAAATCTACCCTCTGGGTTTTGACCAATTGACAAGAAAATCCATAATTCAGAAAAATCAAAATGACGTTTAAGAATAATAATAAAATGCAAACAAAAATGTTTGGAAATTTGAAATTGTGGAGGAACAACTTAGCCCCAGATTCAAAATAATTATCATAATCTTGTGATCCATATAAAACTAGAGTAAGTTATTAGTAATGTATATGAAATACATACACAAAAGATATAAAAGTACAACGTTTGTATATATAATGTATATAGCTGTGATTTAAAACGGCTGGACGTTGAACACGCCTGGCCACAATTCCAATAGAGGTGCAGAGAACCGCTATTGGGCCGCCCCCCCAAAAGCTGGAAAAACCGGGTGAAAATCGGGAACCAGTGAACCGCCCATTTTAAAAAAAAAAAAAAATTTAAAAAAAACGAAGAAAACCGACGGTTCCTCATCGTCCTCCAAGACGCATGAAAACGAGGAAGAATCCAAACTGAGAAGGAAATCGTTCGCACCATCCACAGTAATAAATGAGAAACTAAAACCTAATTGATTCAGGTATGTTCGATCAGTGAGCACCATATTTGCATAGGGTTTCAGGAGGAGGCCGGGATTTTCGAATTATCGGGTGTTTGAGTGGCATGGGCATATAATGCTTTTTGATGAGTAGAATGGGTATCAAATTAATTTTATATATATAGGAATTACTTTGAGAGGGTTAGCGATGGGAATAGGAATATGAAGAGGGATTCGAAGAAGGGGAATATTGGGGATGATGACGATAAAAATGATGAGGAGAAGATGGGGAATTTGGGATTGAAGGATCTGATTGAGAATGGGGATTTTGAATTTTGAATTTTGAATTTTGATTTTTTTTTTAAATCATGCATACTGTATATATATAATATTTATTATGACGTCACACCGGCTCAATCCGACCCAACCGATCCGACCCGGTTTTGCCTTTTTTGGGGTTGTCCGGCTCAACTTACGGTTCCGGTTTTTAAAACATAGGTATATAGTGTATGGGAAAAACTAGGATTCGGTTGTGGAGGAACATGTGTATTTTATGCATAGGAGAGGTTTTCTTCTGAGAGAGGTGGGTGGAAGAGATGGGTTCAATTATGGGTGTAGGGATAGCAATGGTGTGAGTTTCTATATTGACCAACAAGAGGTTTACTGAACCGAAGTAGGAAGTTAGCTCACTTATTCTTTGATGTTTGAACAGGCGGTGAGCGATCCTTTTCAACATTGTGTTTCGCCCTTTCTCTTCACGAGATGACAGAAGCCCCATTTCGCGGGATGGATGAGTTCGATGTATTTATGGTATGTTCCCTCCTGGATACTAATAGTTTACTGTACAACATCATGGTATATCTTTGTCCTTGTGGGTATGTCTGTTTTGGGTTGTAGAGGGATTGGGAAAATCCTAGAATAATAAAAATGTGAATATGTCTTTGTCTTTGTGTATGTTTGTATGTTTGGTTGATAAGATGTTGTAAGCTAGGATTGAGAAAAAGATACTGAAAAAGTAAGTGATAGTGGGATTATTATATTTTGAAAAATACAGGTGTGTGTTATTGGGAAAAAAGGAAAAATATGTGAGAATATTAGTGTAGGTATTATAGGTTAGGGTTTTTTGTGGATTTTGAAATCTAGCTTGCATAATCCTACAAACAAACATGCATTAAGGTTTTGAAAGTAAACTCTTTCTTTGCTTAGCCAGAAACAAATATACCTGATAGTTTTTTCTTTCTTCATTTCGATTCAAAAAGCAATTGGTTATGGGGATTTGGTACTTGGCATGTTTTTGGACTTGGTCTTCTAATCTGAGGATTAAGAACTAAGTGCAACATTAATAATCTTTTTTCTTTTATGCACACACTGCGGTATGCAAAGACTAGAATGGGGAGGGATTTCTTTGCCTTGCTCGTGTGCTGAGATACGCCTAATATCAGTTTGATATCTGTCTTAGAGGGTGTTTATTGTTGGACTTGAAATCTTGTAGGTGGATTTAATGAATAGTAAAAGGTGCATTTGAATTTTGTATATATTTGAGATTGTAGATTTTGCAGGATTTGATCGGATAGAATTTTTAAAATATAGATGATTAATGATGTATTGATAGTTGTGTCATGTGTGAAATAAAATGAGGAGAGAGAACGTTGAGTTGGATAGATAATATGAATTAAAAAGTGGAAGATAAATGATTGTTAATGTTTTGGAAATTTTGTTTTCAAGAAAAAAAAAAACAGGTGTATTTTATGTATTATAAGTTGAAATTTTATAGGATTTGAAATTATGTGATTTGACAAACAAAGATTTGGGTTTAAAACAAAATTGTAGGGTAGAGGCATAAACAAACACACCATTAGTTTAGCAAGACACAGTTTGGTAAAATAACAACAGCGAACGAATGATGAAGCATGTCGCTATGTCGTGGTATGAACAATTTCATCAAATTAAAGGAAATTAGATGCTCATATATGTTAAAGTTGGTGCAAATGTTTTGGTTTTCATTAATTATCTCCTCGTCTATAATCAGTTCTCTTCAATCATTTCACTAGAATTACCCTTTTTTTTTTATCCTCACTTATTTCTAAATTAGAGCAAAACACTAAAAATGTCACCGTCAATCTTATTGTATTTCACTATTTAATGATTTCCATCGAAGAATTTTGAATCGACTGCCCCTTTAGTTCACCTTCATGATTTGGGAATCGTATTTTGCATGAATTTTTGTGTCTGAGTTACATAGATGAAAAGGCCCTTTTGTAGGGAAGTAAAAAATAGTTATGTGTGAGATTCTACAAGGTAAAATATAATTCGTTAGAAAAATACAAATACATATACATGTAAATGCGTCAGTTGCATCGTGCAACTCAAGTGCATTTTAAATGGTGTTACTCGGTTTACTGAAAGGTATTAGTTGGTAAGTATTAGTTTATTTCACTAAACAATATTAATTTGTTTTCAATGATAAAAATGGTTTGAACTACCTGCAGGACGCTGTTAGCAGAAAAATCAGTTTGGCCACTGGTGGATTTTGCAAAGGCTCAGGGCTCTCAATGGATATTTATAACCCCTCATGACATCAGGTATATAATATATATTCAAAATAAAACTTAATTATAATATTTTGGCTTCTTGTAATGTTTTTTGTGGTTCAGAGATGATGAAAGGGTAAAGAAGCAACAAATGGCAGCACCTCGAGGATGACTCTTTTACAACCACTTCTCAATCTTTCTGTGAAAAGTTATATGTTATATATCTAATCCTTAAGGTAGGGTTTTTCATTTAATTAACTCTTCTGTTTCAAATTCTATCATGGTACCTTGGATCACACACACACATACACACATGTGTGTAGGTGTGTGTGATCCAATGGTTCACAAGCTGCACGGGATCCTCTTGTATAGGAGTGGATCCCTGTTCCACGGTATCACCAAAATCCCAGGATTTTCAACAACGATATTAACCCTAAAAAGACGTAAATAAATAGAAACAGAATTCTTCGTGGTAGGATAAACACTACGTTGCAATTTGCATATCGTCTGTTACGGATTGTTTGACGTGTAGTTAATAGTAGATTTAATTTCTCCAGGAAGTAGCTCTTTCCAATTATGTAATTATCTAGTGACATGATGCTTAATTTTGATTAATATGATAAATTTTTCTTAACGAATAGTTGTTATACTAATCAATTGGATGAAACATATATATAATATTTGTTGTTTGAGATGCATTGTTCCATTTTATGGTTATTTTATATGGAAAATTTTTTGTGTCTTTTACGAATAGTTGTGGAAAATATGTAAAAATGTGATTGGATGAAATATATATAAATATATATATATATATATATATATAAAAAAAATAAATGTTTTTCTTGTTTTGTTTTTTAATGATTGATTGTATGTGATTTTTTATGGTTATGAATTAATCTTGTTTATATTTATAAAATTTAATTTGTCATTTTTTTCATTTAAATTTTTTTAGTTTAATTAATTTAATTAATTTAGTTTTTTAAATGTATAAATTTTAATGTGAACTTATATTCTTGGCTTGATGACCATTTAAAGAATTCCAATTTAGCTAATTAAGTAAAATGAATTTATTTTTTTTTAAATGGCATCCCTTTTGATGAAATGAATACTAAAAATTTGGAGGGTTATTATACGACAGAATAGACTTACAATCAACATATAAAATCCCAAAAAATAATTATACGACAGAATAGACTTACAAGAACATATAAAAAATCCCAAAAAATAGATATCGGGTCATTACATATTTGGCAAAAAATAGATATCATCAACCACCATCTTTTAAATCGTTTTTTTTATGTCAACTAAACTTTAATTATGGTAATATGATATTATTGACAAAATCAACAAGTTATCAATTATTGAATATATGCGCAAAATTTATATGAAAACATTAAACAGGACCATATCTGATAATATAAATTTGCATTTTTAAGAAATAATGATAATACGTGCTCAAACGATTAAATGTATCAAAATTTACATTCGGTTCTTTTAAAATTCAATGAAATTTTAAAGTTTCATAATATAATTGGGTAAATTGCGTCAAATCCCCCTGTGATTTGTAAAATCGGCGTCAAACTCCCTTATGCTTTAAAAATTGTGTAAAACTCCCTTATTATTTTATAAATATGGTGCGAAACCCTCTTGTATTTTATAAATATGGCGCGAAATCCCATTTTTATTGAAATAATGCAAAGTGCATTACACCTTTTTTAGTATTTTCTTTCACCTTTCTTGTTAAAAAAAGCAAATTATCCTTCATTAATTATATTAAAGGGGACTTTGGCGTCAAGCCGTCATATTTTTACAATTAATAACTATATAAAAACTTGAAATGTGAAAATATGAAGGCTCGTCAAACCCACCCTTTTTAATATAGTCAATGGACGGTAATTCCATCATTTTCCAACAAAAAAGGGTGAAAAAAAAACATTAAAAAACGAAATATGTAATATCATTCTCCATTATATCAACAAAAATGGGGGTTTCGCACCATATTTATAAAACCACAAAGGGGTTTCACACAAATTTTAAAATACAGGGGGGTTTGACACCAATTTTTCAAACCACAAGGAAATTTGATATAATTTACCCTAATATAATTATTTTATTTATTAATAGAATAAATTAATTTATTTTTATATATTTAATTCTAAAAGTTGAGATTATCCACAAATTATATAATTGATATAATTACAAATCAATGTCTAACATCTTTTTTAATATGATAAAAGTAAATTTTAGGTATTGATAGGTATTACAATTTAATCGGGGTTTATAAGATTAAAAAGATTTTTCCTACATTATATTCAACAGTGTGAAGATAGTGCGGAAATGAAATCGGATGCCGAAATAACAGGACGTAGAGTTAATTATGGCCATCATTTAAAGTTGGTGCTATTAGTTGGGTTGCCTCACCACATAAATCTGTCGCACAAGGCTCACTTTAATTACGGAGAAATGAGAGCTTCAATTACTGCCTCTCCCTTCACTTTAGCCGCAATTTATCACACCTCCCATCAATGTGATGGATTCTTTATCAAACAAAAAACCTGCTTTTCTCCTTAATTCCCGGGAATCCAGTGATGATTTCATTTCCTAAAACTAACAAAATAAATAAGCTCCGTTTACTTTGAAAACAAGAATTATAGTGGATATGATTAGGTGAGATGAGACCGGAGATGGAAGGTGAAATAATATATCTCATCACTTATTTACTTGAATGAATTTAATAAAATTCAATACACATTTACTAAAATACCCTCCTCCCACCTCCATCTTCATTTCCCCATCACTGTCTTCCCCACCGAGAACTTGAAAATTAATTCAGTTATGAAAATTATCTAAAAATTGATTAAAAAAATTCATCTAAAAAATGTCTCAATTTGAAATTGATCTAAAATTTTATCCAAAAACTTATCTAAATGTCAGTTCTGGAATTCATCTCTCCCACGAATATTAAGTATTATAAATTTTGCCTAACTTATGAATCAAAAAAATATAAGATTAAAGCAAAAGAAAAAAAAAACCCATTTTGTAAACCCATTTGGAAGGGGACTGATGGTGAGGACGAGTCATATTCCCAGTTTTATTAATGGCCTCCCATCATCAATTATTATCATCCCCCTGATGAATTTTTCGGCCATTTTCTCTCTTCACCACTCACAAATCCAGTACTCTCGTTCACTCACACCAATTCCTTCAATCCAACACCCAAAACTGCACCAATGTTCACAAATCTCCGATTACGGGGCGAAATTTTGTTTTGATTCGGCTCGGACCTTCTATTAAGCTCCGCCACCCGTTTTTTATTGCATTTCGACCCGTTTGGCTTCGAGATTGAAGAGGAAATTCAAGATTTTTTTTCGAGACTTACATATGTGAAAAAATTGTTAATGGTATGATATTGATGGGTATTTGGGTAATTTTTGTAATATCCCCAACAAAAATTAATAATCACACCTCTTTTGACGGGATCAAACATCAAATCTAATTCTTAAAATTGGGGTTTATCCCCGGGCACGTGGATTATGAATGATATTTGATCAACTAAAGTAAATGAGTGGTAAGGTTACATAATTAATCTTTATCCAACCTTATCACTAAAAGTAAACATAGTCAAAAGGTAAATTATGTAATTAGTTGTTATTCAATCTTATCACAAATCGTTTCTAACAAAATCGTTTGGTTTTTCACGAAAACGTTAGTTATTTACATTGATTTATTGTTTGTGATTTGGGGATTTTTGAATGGATTTTTTTTTTCACGAAATCATTTTTTATTTACATTGATTTTTTTTTAAAGGCTTATTTACATTGATTTATTGTCCGGTGGTTTGGGAATGGAGCTGCACAATACGATCGTCTAATTTACAAGAATATAGCAGCTGCACAAATACAAGGAATAACAGAGGAATATCTAGACGAAAGAAATAATAGCCGTGTTGTGACTGTTTCAGATGTGCTGGAGTTGGTCGATGCTTTCGGATGTCGTCGCCGGCTAAACAATTTTCCGATCCAATCTGATGAAAGAAAGATCGTCATTCAGTATGTGTGGGGAAATTGAGAGATCGGGTCCTGTTTTTTTATATAAAATAATGTGGAATAAAATTGTAATATAATAATTATTGCAAGGGTAATTGGGTCATTTTCAACTAATACGGACGGGTGTTAGGCAAGTCGTGCGGTCCCAATTTTCTAACCAAACACCCAGCTGCTAATCGCGTTTTAACATAATTTGGGCCTGGGTATTTATCGGCCCAATCGGTTGGATTAAAAAACTGGACTACCAAACGGCCCCAAAGTAAATGGGGCTCAAATGAATATAGCTAGAAGAGATACACTTGAATGAAACAATCTCCCAGTAAGACGAAAAATAAGTTGGACGTTGACACTTTAACACTTTGAAAGAGATAAGTGCAATTCATGTTAAGTTGTGTTCTGTCTCATGCATGAGACCATCACGTATGAATTTTTGTCTAATTAGAATGGTGAAACCTACCTTAATGATTAGATTATATAACACAAACTTTTCACAAAAAGATTGAGAAGTGATCGTAAAATTTAATCAAAGGAAAACCCCTAAAAGAATATAGCTAGATTTGTAAAACCTACCTTTAAGGATTACACATTATATTACATGAACTTTTCACAAAAAGATTGAGAAGTAGTTGAAAATAGTCATCCACGAGGTGCTGCCATTTGTTGCTTCTTTACCTTTTCATCATCTTTCACAGAGCTGAGCCACACAAACAACATTAACCAAACAAACAACATTAAAGAAAAGCAAAATATTATGTAATTTTATTTTGAATATATAAACCTGATGTCATGAGGGGTTATAAATATCCATTGGGAGCCATGAGCCTTTGCAAAATCCACTACAGCATCTAGACTGATTTTTCTGCTAACGGCATCCTGCAGTAATTTAAACCAAATATATCATTGAAACAACTATTTTTTTTTTTTTAAACAACTAATATTTTCCCATGAAAACATCTAATATTGTTCAATAAAAACAACTAATACTATTTAAAAATATAAATGAATTGCACGGTCCAACTGCTGTTATTTTACCAGATTGTATCTTGCTAAACTAATGGTGTGTTTGTTTAACCCCACCATTTTTTTTTCCAAATTCAGATCTTCGCTATATAATTCTACCCTATTAACACTCATAATACACCTATTTTACATTTTCTCAAACACAATTTCTAATGCACTATCAATTATCTATCTCCCACTTTTTTTTTATTATTATTATTAAACTAGCCTACTCAACACTCTCTCTCCTTTTTATTTTACACTATCTCCCCTACTTTACACACAATTTCTAATGCATAATACCATCAATCATCTATTACCTATATTTTCAAAATCTTACCCTATCAAATCCTACAAAATCTAAATTTCAAAATATATACAAAATCCAAACACGCTTTTAATAGTCATCAAATCTATAAACAAACACTCCCTAAGACTGGCGGATATCAAATGATATCAGGTGTATCTCAGCACACGAGCAAGGCACAAAGTTCCCTCTCATTTTAATGTTCGCTTACAGCAGTGTGTGCATAAAAGGACTAAAAAAATTGATTTTGCACTTCATAGTAGACCTAGTCCAAAAACATGCCTAGCCTCAATATTCCAATACTTTTTGCATCAAAAATGAAGAAAAATAAATCTATCAAGGAAATTTTTTTACCATGATAACAACTTGTACACTAAACTAATAATGTCTAGGAGAGAGCATACCATAAATACATCAAACTCATCCATTGCACGGAATGGAGCTTCTGTCATCTCGTGAAGAGAAAGGGCGAAACACAATGTTGAAAACGATCGCTCGCCACCTATTCAAAATCGTGAAGAACAAATGACCTAAGGGCATAATTCCCAGGCACAATAGTATCCTGCACACTTTTATCATTTGAATAACTGATCAGGTCAGTTATATATTACTCACATTAAACGCAAGGATGGAAGGAGGGGGTGGCAGGGGATGCACTGGGGCCCCCTGAACAATTATATTTTTTTTATTTATATACTAGAACTAAAAATTAAAAATAAGTATAGTTTTTTTTAACAACTATTTTGTAATTTATAGGTGTATTATTAATTACGTACAATGATTATTAATCAATAATTAAAAATATTACTATGAGTTAAGGACATACAAAATGGAAATTGATCACAGATTCACACTTAAGACTATCTCCACACTGTTTCATTTGCTGTGAGTCGTAAGATCAAAACTTTTATTAGAACAAACTAAAAGTCAAATTGGTCCATCTTTTATTATTTGTATGTTTCAACAATATTAATATAAAATAAAAATTCATAACTATCGTTTTACATTGGCCCCCATGAGCATAATTTATCTGTCACTTTAAGACACTAAAATTATGAGTTAGACACATGTAGCCTCTTAAAAAAAATTAGGTTAGGGATATTCACTTGCTTACTTTACTAGAACTAAAACTATAAATCTAACACAGTATAGTGGAGTAAAAAATGCATCAGTAATATTTTATGTGCAAGTTTACTGACGTTAAGCATTCCATACTCATTTAGTTATTTGCTTGATATGCTCGCAAAATTATACAGAATTTATGACCATCTATAATTTCACTAGCTTAGCATTTATAAGAACTGCCCTTGAAGTTTAAATCCATCTTAAATCTTGCACCAGCCGCTGGTTAACATAATGAAAATTGATGGCATCAAAAGATAATTTAAAATCACGTTAATCTCAGCTGTATTGTTCCTGGAGTGAGTTGACACAAATTTGCCCCTATGGCTATTTGTCATATTTCATATTCTACAAGCATGTAATTATTACTCCCTCTGTCCCAAAATTGTTTGCACCGTTTTTGGGCAGGCATTTCAAGAAATGTTGCTTTTAGAGTTGTTTACTCAAGTAATGAAGGGTAAATCAGCATTCAAAGTAAAGTTAAATGAAGGTATTATTTTGAGGTTTATCAAACAATACTAATATTTAAGTTTGTTATGTACGGTTTTCAATTATGTGCATCAATGTGGTAACAATTCACTATTATGATGCTAGTTTCATAGCGATATTGGAACCCAAACATATTTTTTATTAGTTTTTACACCACTGCACTCAAAAATAGTTAGAACAATCAATGACAAACAGCCAATTGCCTTATTATGTGTTTTAAAGTTTAGATTGAAAATTTGTGTAGTGTACATTGATATACAACTCAATTTATCACAAACTAATATAATAAGTTGTGTAATGTATAAGAGAAAATATCATATTTCACTGAACTGATTCAGAATGATGTCTGAATAACAACTTTTAAGGTATCTGTGATTATGCCACTTCAATATTTTATTTGTTTGAGGTAGTACAAACAATATGCAACTATTTTTCAACGAACTGGTGTTTTAAGTAAATTAATACTACCTCATTATCAAAATATATAGACAAAGGAAGCAAACCTGAAAGCCCTCTAGTGTCACAAACAGACTCTGATGCATCTTGCGGCATTTTTACCTGGTAACATATGGACCAATTAAATGAGGAAAATTATCTATCTATATAAAAACACAAAAGTCTGCCAAATATAGAAAGACATAATTTTCTGCCATAATCGCATTCTGAAAATAGATTTTTTTTTTCATTTCAAGTCCATTTTCAACATATAATATATCAAACTAAAGATTTTTTTACGATCTTTAATTTTGAAATCCATATTGCATATATAGAAATAAAATTTTAAAATATGAATTTATTGTGATTTGACAATGATATATATATATATATATATATTTATATGTCTCGCAATACAACATACAAAATTATTATCAATATATTAATTGTACATTGCACGAGATAATTTATAGTCTGGCATATAGTCAGTTACGACTATCTTGTATCACTTCATTCATTAACTTTACCTCTACTGAAAGAGTCTGCTCCTCATAACTAACTTTGATATGACCGCTGATCCCTTTCTTTTTCAAATGGCCATTAAATCTAATGGATATAATTATCAATCAGTTATGAGTAAACAATTAAAAGTCAAACACTCCTGTAAATTAGAGGAAAAGGGACTCTGAATAAGAGAGAAATTTAAGGAGAACAAGCCATACTGCCACGTAAGCTGGCGCTTCAGAAGTGTTGCACTCCTCTGGAATTTGCTCCATCTCAACTGTAAGGCTTTCTCACAAGCCTGAATTAAACTTAGTTGGTTAAAAATTAAATGTACTTTGAGAAGGAAGCAATGAGCTATAGAATACAAAACCCAAACATCAGACTTAATATCAACTATCAGGAAATATAAAGAGATATCAGATTAAGACTCAAAACAGAAAATAATTGTCCCGGCATAATAATGTAGAACAAGAATGAGAAGTGAGGATGTTTAACTCACTTCCAACTTCTCTCGAAAGGCTTTGTAAGTTTGCTTTTTCTTTGCAATCTTACGTTCTTTTTTCTCACACATCATTTTGAGATCATCAATAGATTCTGGGAATCTGCATAAGAACTCCCTTATCAAATAAAAGAAGGATAAAACGACTTCATGCCATGAATGATACGATGTGTCAAATGCAGTTACCTTCTGTTCTCACGTTTAAGTTTTTCTTTCAATCTAGCAAGCTGAATACTGACTTGGTCAGGGTTGCTATCCTTAGAGCAGCCTAATGCCTCAAACTCACTCTCACAACATATTTTTGATGCTGTTTCACGGTTCACCTACGATTCACGATAAATCAACATCAAGTTTTGCTTGAGATTGACAACCTACTTACAACAACAAATAACAGTTAAGAACAATAAAGTAAAAGTAATACGTACATTAAAAAGAAATGTATCCTAATTGTCCAAAAAATAAGGGCCACGTAGAAATTATGCATTGATGAATCGAATCTCTTTTAATTTTCAAGAATTCTTTTTTAAAGGATTTCTTGGTGTTCCTATCTTAAGTTCTGTTGCATGGCACAGATATAAGAAGTTGTATAATAATTCAGGGCCAGAAGAAAATTGCAAAATTGGTCTCATCGCTATTGTCATGTTGGCAATTTTAGTTCCATGCGAATCAATTTTCCCAATCAAGCCTCTTAACTTTCAAAATGATGCTATCTTAGTTCTATATTGATAATTTTTTTATTTAGGATGAAAATTAATTTGTGATTTCTTAATTAAAATTAATATGTTGGGAACTCGTTATGCCACGTAGATGACGAAAAAGTCAGTATTCAAGTTTCTACATAAAATTGTGGTCATCGCCGGCAAAAGTCCTGCAAAAATGTAACTTGTCACTTAGTTATATTTCCCAAGGAGGACCCAGAAATGCACCTTACAGATCTTCTCAATCTTCCGATACTCAGCCTCCTCATTCTCTATAACAGCAAGGATTTTAGTAACCTTCACTTCCTCATAATGTTTCTTCTCCTATATAAAATATTGTATACATAAATTGGTAAAATTATAGGAAAAGAAGGACGACAGTGAGATCAAATAGGAAGGTAAGAGAAACAAACCCTTTCTGCTTGATATAGTTTGTCATTTATCATTTCCAATTCTGCCTGCGCTTCTGCAAATGCATCAAGATCTGACTTTGCTGACTCTGCATTATAACATCGATAATGAGACCCACAAAACATAATCACAGAGTAACATCTAAAGACAGAGGTATGTAGTTTACCAGACAAGTTTGCAATTGACATTTTAAGCTCTTCAACCTTAGTCTCTGCTTCAGTCACTCTGTTCTGAAGCTTTTCCAGCAATGTTTCCTTTGCTTGTATTTCATCTTGCAGTTTCTGCACATAATTTCCAAGTAAGAGAGATTCTGAAGAGAAAAGTTTTATGATATACTCCCTCAGTTCCAATTTGTCATTTATGGGTGTTTCACATAAATTAAGAAAGTCAATTAATGCCCATAATTATTTGTATAAAATCACTAATACCCTTTTGGGTGTTTTACATTGACTATTGCATTCTCAATATATGAGACATGTCACAAAAAATATTTTAGAACAATTTTTTTTTCTCTAAAAACGACAGTTGAATTTGGAACAGAGGGAGGACCCATTAGGCAGACTGGATCACCAATACTAACTAGAATAACTCTAAAATGTAGAATGGAAAAACCAAAAGGAAGGAGGCATTAGTCTAAGAAACACACAGATATATCTCGATGAAGATCATCTACAGTAGATTCAGGTGCTGCGCTAGCTTCCAAGGAAAGTAGTTTTTTCACATCCTTTAGCTCAAGTTCTTTCGATGTAAATTGCCGTTCCACGTCCATTCTCCTTCTCTGGTAGAATTTAAAGTAGACAAGTATCAGCGAAGCCAAGCAACATTGTGGTTAAGCCAAAACATTACAGACTGAATTTAGAGTCCGTTTGGCTGAGTTTTGTAAGCTCCTTAAAACAGCTTATAAGATGCTTTTAGCCAAACGGGCCCTTAATACGCTAGATGCAAATTTAAGATCAATAATACCCCAAAAACATCCATGAAATAGTGAGCCATGTAAGAAAAGGAAATCATGAAGAGTAATCTCCAGATCTATCCAAAAAACCTTTCAATTGTCGTATTATTTATTTGCTTACATTACGGGCGGAAGAGTTATGAACTGAATGATCAATCCAAACATTATTTATCGTATTGCAACAATCCAACAATGTACAAGTACTGCCTCTGCGATCAGCATCATATGCTAGAGAATTCCAACTTATTCAGTAAGGAAAAGCATTGGAAAAATGGAAAAGTACATATTATTATTATAAGTAAAAAGACTACTAAATGACATTTTTCTTTGTAAAAGAGATATACTATAGCAGAGAATCCACACATATTGTGTATATTATTGAGGCAGAAGACTTCCCTATTTACAGTGGGAGAAAAACCTAGGGTTACAATCAAAAACAAGGAAAAAGTAAAAACTACTTACATACTAGACATAGAACTGAAGTAGGAAATTTAATAAAGACAGAATCATAAAATAATCTTCACCAGTCTTTACACAATAAAAAGTATATAATTGAATCAGCTGTAGCACTGAGAAAAGACTAGGTGATGTTTGTTTTAGGTTTTAAAAACAAGGTGTGGATTTGCAAATCTAAATCCAGTTCTACTCCGGGATTTGAAATCTGATTTTATAAAACCACCACTACAACACCTATAAACCTACTATCACAATTTCCAATACAATCTATTTTCTCTCCTTAAACTTTAATTTATTTAAACCATAGGTCCATAACACACATCATCCAATCATTACAATCACACCCAACAAAAATATAATACTCCCTCCATCCCACAAAGATAGTCCAAGTTTCCTTTTTGGTTTGTCCCAAATTATAGTCATATCTATATTTAAAGTGTGTAAATTGTTTAAAATGTCCATATTTAATACCCCACTTTGTATTCAATAAATAGGGGTATATCAAGAACTTTATAGGTAAAATCCAGAATTACATGCACAACAAATGATGTTTTATTAGTCTGTGTAAATTCCTAAACATGAATATCTTTGTGGACAAAGGGAGTAATGCAATACCATTCACTCTTACGCATTGATTTGACATAAAGGTAAATCTCACCTTACTCAAATCCCAAAACAAATTTTTTTTTTTTTTTTTTTTATTTTATCATGGTTTCAAAATGCCCTAGATTTCAAAAACCGGTTTTTAGAATCACTTAAAACCCTAAACAAATATCACCCTAATGACAGATTTCTTAACACCTACATCAACACAATTGAAATCAGTTACAGTAAGTGCATATTAAACTCCTAATGATACTAAGTAGATAGGAGAATGAACATTGAAGCCTGCAAATTTGGAGGGTAAGGACATACCTTGGCTTTGTTTAACAGGTTATGAAGGTTCCTTGACTCTTCCTCCTTAGCGCGTTTTAAGCCACGTCCTTGCTGAACTTTCTCTTTTGATTCTACTGCATCTCTTTCCAAATGCTTTATCTCATCATCAAATGAACCACAAAGACGACCAGATCTGAAATTTTTTTTGTTTGGGGGAAGAGTTGTCTCAGCTGAACCACGGAAAAACCTGAAAGGGAGCTTAATTTGATCATTTCTTGGATAGGGAAATTAGAGAACTAACATACAGCTTGAACATCTGATGTTTAATGTCCTAGTTTAGTTTGATGTATTTAGTAAAATACTCAGAAAGGCTGCAGGGAATGATGAAAATAAGAAATAAGATGTGACAACACAAAAATTTAAAGCACTCAAGAGAGCAGCAGGGAAAGATGGCTACCAAGAAAGATTAGCACTTCATGTCTATCGAACAAGCAACGTGTGAATACAACTCCATCATAGTCAGTCTTCCATGCAATGTGTTAATACAACTTCATTATTGTCATATTCTTAATTTGATTACAGATGAAAAATATAATTAAAAATAGATGATAAATCCACCAATGTTAAGCTATAGCATATATATCGTGTGGTAGGCTAATAGACTAATACTTGTGTTCACGTTACACAATATGAAGTAACAAACAGAGATACTACACAAACCCTCCGTAGTTGTGCTATATCTAGACAATTTAGTTTCCACCATACAGTAAAAAAAGTGACTTTATTCGTGAAAAGAAAATAATGGGTCATATGAATAAGATGTAGTTGTCTTACATCTTATACCCATCAGACGTGTAAACCTCTTTCAGATTGGATATCCTCTGATTAAATGCAACTCTTACAACATCATCATAATCTTTGACAAGCACTTGCCTCTCAGCACTAGCCTACAAGAAATGCAGACCATAAACACACTCTTGATAGTACCATGCTGAAAAAAATATACAACATAAACAAGGAGAGTCTTCAGTACAGATACTGTGATAGTTGTCCCGTTTGTACTTTGGTTATGTGGTTAGAAAGGAGTAAGAGGGTTTTTTAGTGTTCAGTACAGTCAATGGAAGGTGTTTGGGGTAGGATAAAATTCAGAGTTGCTCTTTGGGCATCAAGTCATTCATAGGTGTCCATGTATCGGATATGTAAGGGATTTATCCTACGCTCTTAATTGATATTGTCTAATTATTAACTGTAAAATGGACCTCTTATCCTCTTTACATTATTCTTTGATATGTACATTTTCTTTAAGAACCACATTGACATCCCACACCTGAGAAATACACCAAACTAGATACTTCCTACACTCATACATAAACTCGTTTGCTCTTTTAACTAATTAAGAAATAAGAATAATGAAATAAATTAATTAAAACAATGCATATTAAGTAGGGAAATTTTTAAAAAAATAGAAGAAATACAATTAAATATAGACGCATTACTATATGTTTTAGACAAAAAAAAAGTAATGCAGCCTACACAACCGGTGGGAGTAAAAATTAGAAGTGAACACGGGAAATGTGAAACTGCATGAAATGCTTACCACGTCAACCAAGACATTCAGCACCGTAGGATTGTCAGAATGAATAACAGAGAATACAGTGGGATGATTAGTTTGGGGGAACATGTGGCTTGGTATGTTGATTCTACAAATAGACAAAGCTCAACAGTTATAAGAGATTCTCTGCAAACATAATCAGGAATTGATTTCACTACATAGACATGCAACAACCTTGGTACGGAAAAGTCATATATGATAATCTGTAAGTAGTTATAGTTTGCTTCCTTTGCGCAAAGTCTTAAGATACGCGAATCTTTAGAATCAGTGACAATGAAGGCATTGAGCAACTTGCCAACTGCATTTTCAATAGCTATAGCCCACATGTCACCTTGTTCTAATGTCTACAACAAAAATAAGGTGCTAGTTAACAAGTAGGATGTTAAAAAGAGAGAGAGAACACACCTATCAAGGTATCATGCAAAAAGAAAAAAAAATCCTTCTTTTCACTTCCAAAATTGTCCCATCTATCCAAACAGCAATTAAGAACCTGAAACTAAAGGTGACACCAGAAGCAACTATGCATGTACAGGCAAGATCCTAGTTATCTATTAAAACTTAAAATAGAGTTGGGATTTTGTAAAATAAGGAAAAATCGAGTTGGTCTTCTATATATGTCTTAAAAGTTCGTCGTATAAGGGGATAGCAACCTTCAATAAAGCATGGAAGATACTTTATAATAATTAATAACCAATATAATCAGAGATGTAATTTCTTTGATGTGACCACTATAATCAGAGATGTTATTTCTTTGATGTGACCACTACCTAGAACCATGAGGTCCTAGGATCGAGTCATGGGGAGGGGGTGGGGCTGGGAAAACTTTTATATATAAAAAACATGATGTCTTCTTTAAGAGTTTCAGGTTGAAAGAACACAATGAACAATCACAATATTTTTTCCACGGTAACCATAATTAAGTTTATTTAGATACACTGCCGTACACTTTATGGCACAATGTCAATCGGTTTCTTCACTTTGATATTTTTCTGGTAATAAATTTGATATCATATTCATACCACATGTGTGCCTATGGGTCCAATAGGTGGAATACTAAATTTATGTTGATGGCGCTCAATCGCCTGCAAAAGATTAGTAACTCGACCTCCTCCAAATGCAGTAACCTTCAAGCATAAAGCAAACAAAGGTTCCAGAATGATTAAGCATAAGACAATATAAATTCAAATGTAAGTGAAGGGTATATTATCTTGTACAAAGTCCAAACTCAATTTCAAAATCCTCTCAATCCAGATTTTTCAAAATCTTCTAAATCCCAAATCAAACATACCAAAGTGAATAAGAATAGGAGAAAAAAAATGTGACAAGTATCCAGAAAAAGTTATCCACACCTTATTTCTTTGGTGCATATGGAGTTCATGGATTCGAGAAGAAATTTTCTGATGGCTTCTTTTGAAATCTTCTATCTGAAAATGATAATAACTCATTAAGATTTTAACAGGACAAGAAGAGAATTAAGTTACCACACTAACAATAATCCAGAAACTCAATATTTTATATCATGCCATGAAGATGGTAAAAAATGAGTTATATAAGACTTGAACAATATCTGTGAAGATTTTCTCATATCAAAGAATCAACAAGCAGATTTCATTTTCCACCCCATTTTTGATGCAGAAGTCAGGTGCTCCAAAGTATAATGGAAAAGATGCACAAAGAGTTGAAAAGTCATTAAAATCACCATCACCATACAAAGCACAAGAAGTTTGGGTACCTGATTGGCAATTCTGCCAATTTCGTTCTCTACCATAGCTATCTTTTTTCTCAATTCATCCTCTTCTTCCTTCAATCTAATTAATCATTTAATTCAAATTAAAACACTACCAAATTCCAAGTGAAGTTAAGCAAAAGCTGATACATAAAATAAAAAAAACATGAAATGTTACCTCTGAATATTAGCATTAGCTTCGTCAACCTCGGCTTGAAGTTCCTTCAGCCTTTCCTCCATCTCATTTTCTTCAGCCTATTGCAAACAAATACGAACGATATATTTTAGCTAATTGACTAATCAAAATTCCTTTTGGATGAAAAGATTTAAGGAAACAAAGATCTCCTGTGAACCTGAGTTCACGGTGAACTCTATCACAGTTATGCATAGACGCTATCACTGTGTTGCGAGTTGTTTTTTAATGAGAATTCTATGTGGCTAATTTTGAAACAACTCACAAACAAAATAAGTACGTGTACGATATTACGGTAAATAACAGGAAATTGTTGACCCAATTCATCAATAAATGACTACTCTGGGGGCATTCCAAGCCAGGGATGTCTTATTGCGAGATTTACATATACAGTACACAATACTTCTCGTGGGGAAAACTTCTCCGAAAGATGGTGATTTGGGAAATATATGTGAGTATTTGAGAATTTTTTCTGAACCCTCCTGCTCTTTTTTCTTCTATTTATAGTATTTTGGTAAGCATGAGCTGGTTTGGCAAGCATGAGCTAGAGACTTCGTGTCTTGCAAGAACTCATGTGATGCCGCCACGTTTTCAACTTCGTCTTCCTAGTTGACCCTTGGATTCACTTGCTTATAAGACATTCTTTTTGTCGTCCAGATGGTTCAGTTAGTGACTTGGCTTTTATGTCATATGCCCTTTGTATCAACTTTTGCTCGATCGATCGCTCTGCTCGCCCCTTTGACCATATTGATTTTGTACTGGAACACTGTCCTTAACGAGCATATAAGAATGACTATAATGCTTGCCAGATTTGGCGAGCAGACTTGTTTGGTCGGCAAGGCGAGCACACTTGTATGGTTATCAAGGCGAGCATACAAAGCGAGAATACTTTTAGCGAGCATACTTGTAGCGAGCAGACAACGCGAGCATACTTGTAGCGAGCACACTTGAATTATTATCTGGGCGAACACCTCTCCATCGGATATGGTTATTTTAATAATTTATTGATACACGTGTCCCTCCGACGTGTACAAATTAATCGAGTTGATTGCATCGATCACAACAATACCCCAGGCCGTGCCGGCTTTTGTATTCATCATGGGGGGCCGGTACCGTCGATATATTGAGCCGCGTCAATTGTGAGTGTCGCTTCGTCTTCTGTGTCAGAAACTTCCTTTGAATTTTCAAAATTTTTAAATCCAGCATCTATAAAAACCATTTTGCCGCCTCAGTCCTTCTTCCTTCTCTTCATCTTCTCTTCTTTCTTTCTTCACATTCCGTCCCGTCTGAAATTTCCGGCAAGAGCACGCTTATTTCGGCGAAGGATTTCTTTCAGGTAACTATTTTGTACCCTCTTTAATTCCAATTATGACTTCTCGTTCAAGTTCTACCGCTTCAATAGACTCAAACCATCATAGTTCCTCTTCCTCCTCTTTCTGTCCGATCTCCCGTAGTGGTGCTAATGCGCCGGAGATGAACATCTTGGGTTTAAGATCCCGCTGGCAAGTTCGACAACCATTTGCCATTCTTTCGTCGGATTCCGACGATGCTCTCAATGAATTAAACCGGGATTTAGCCCGCACCGATTTTTTAGATGATTCGGGTGAAGATTCTTTATCCCAACCCCAAATTGGATCTAAGGTTGTATGTAATTATGATGTAAATAGGGGTGACGATTATATGAGGGAGAAATCGGTGACCGAGAATGTTAATGAAGTCGAATGAGAGGATTCATGGCCGAGCAGAACATGGAGCTCGACATCCCCGTTGGTCTTCCTCATAAATTTCAACATATCTGAAGTATAGTGCTCGCTATGATTTTGAATGGCAGAACAACCTCCGCAGGACAAAAGAATTAAAAAATGAATATCCCATGAGCAAAATTGCAAAGCGTGATTGATGTAGATATGCTCGGCCAATTGTATCGAATTACGAGACCCCAAAAGATGTGTTTTTCAGGCGCTGGTCCCGATGAAAGCGAGTGACCCGACCTTCCGGTAAGGTTGTTCTTTGTGAACTTAGATACCATGGAAACGGGTCTCCGATTCCCACTTATCCGTTATTACTCGCTATCGTAGAATGGAATATCACTATTACCCGCCTAATGCCGAATGAGTGGCATATGATCATGAGTTTCGACTCACGTTACGTGAAAAAAAACACATGTACTATCCGACAACAAAGAGAACTTAGTCGATTAGTTCATTTGTCTCGACCGAAAAGCGAACACGGATGGTTGTTCATGCGGGCGAATGCAAAAATGTAAGGTCATCGAGGATGTGCCTAATAAGATCCTGATTGGAAAGAGAAGTTTTGGTTAAATGCGGGGTGATTGGAAAAGTCCCGCCTGGGATGTAGAACCAAATGCCCGCTTAGATATCCCCAATCGATTTGAATCTGTCGAAGTAAGTATTTTTGTGGTTTTGTTCTTCACAATGAACTGATTTTAACTTATATTCTCAATCTCGAGAATTCAGCGAAGAACGGACAAAAGAGACAAACGACGATTATTTCAAAGAAGATGTCGCAAATCGATCTTGAGCCATACTTTAACGCTTCGGTGAAGACGTTGAATAATCTTGACCAAAAGGAAAAATGAGGATTGTCGTGCCCCTCACCATTTAAATTTGCCATCAATCCAAATTGGTAAGGATTGTTTTTATACTTACAAATGTATTGTGCCATTTACTCCCTTTGTTTCTTTTATTTTTAATAAATTCTTACGTCTACGACTTTTCTGCTCGTCCTTTATTCTTTGTAAGACATCCGAAAGACACCGAAATGGCTCGAACCAGACCCCAAGAGCTTGCTCGAATCGACGAAGAAGAGATGCTCAACGAGCAAACGAAGAAGGCCAATCGAAAAAAGGCGAGCCGACTAGCAGCGCCGGACCAAGGCGAGTCGAGCCCGGCGAAAAAGGACAACTTCGTCTGTCGGCGAGGATCGGCGACCAAGCTCCTCCCCAAAAGAGATCGAGAAGGGTACCAGCGAGCAAAATCCGATAGCTCCGCCGAGCATCGATGTTAATGGGCGACCCTACTTTGTTGAAATGACCCGAATAAGCGCCTACGTGGTCGGTCCGATCCACAAATTGCCGAAATGGAGGTCGGTACATCTACTCCACCCAGCCGGGACCGAACACAGGACTCGCTTTGAGTTCCCGGCTCAGTTCTCCCGAGGACAAGTTGTTTATGGGATGGGACCCTGCTCGGGTGAACAGGTATGTTTGCTCGCCTGTTGGAGTGCCTCTTTGTTCCATCTGATTTGGTCATTTAATCATATCTATTTGTTCTTAAAACATGTAGGTTGAACAGATTGTTGCCTCTGATGCCAGAGTTGAAAGATTATTACTAATCTCCTAGTGTCCGCAACATTTCTGGCCTTCCCGAGCATGTCCAGAAGGAGTGTGAGACCCCCATCCAAGCATGAACTACTGAGCTCGAAGAGGCCACTAAGGGTCCAACGACTTTGGAAACCATGCGACTTGGCCTAGTGCGCCATGGTCAATCTCTGGTTCTCCTTGAAAAAGCTTACACCGAGTCCGTCCAACTTCATGCCAACTACGTGACTCTTATCACGGGTTTCGAAGAGGAGGTGAACGAGCTGACCAAGACCCAAGATGAAATGAAGTTGGCTCAAGGGCAAGTATCCTCAGCCCAAGCAGAGGCTCATAAAGCTCAAGAGGATGCTCGTATAGCTCGGGGAAGATGCTTTCGCCAGTTAGAGAGGATCTCGTCTTCTTTCGGGAGGAGCTGCACCGTGTCGAGGAAGAGGTGGTTGGCATTAGGAAAGTTCGGAGACGAGCTGATTGTTGAGCTCCGAAAACTTCGAGCATCAAGATCGCCGAGAATCGCGAGAAAACTCGCTGCCCAACAACTCCTACCACCGGCGAGACCAACACTCGTCTGGGTCTTGAAAATTCAAAATTGCACACTGAAGAGTATGTTGATTCCATGTCCAAGTTCTCCTATATATCGCCTTTTGCAAATGCCATCCGCTTACGCTAGACAAACACTTCTGGCGACGGATTACCCCACTCAGCCCGTCTCGAGAAGTACGATCGACAACCCCGGATCGCAACCTTCCAATATCGATTTGAGTGATGCATGCGATTTCTCTAATCTTCACCGATGGGATCGAGGTTGATGATCCCATTTTGGATGAGGAAGATGGTTGGGATCACGGATGTTGAAGGTATCTTGTCGACCAAGCTCACCGAGCGAGCATGGGTTTGATCAGTGCGGGGTGAAAGCGAGTGGTCCACCGAAGACGAAAGCGAATATGCTATCCA
Organism: Stenogyne calaminthoides; assembly: GCA_037126765.1. Classification (NCBI taxonomy): domain Eukaryota; kingdom Viridiplantae; phylum Streptophyta; class Magnoliopsida; order Lamiales; family Lamiaceae; genus Stenogyne; species Stenogyne calaminthoides. The sequence continues at coordinate 18,360,627 of JBBCBC010000011.1, forward strand.
ATGAGCGGACAAAGGCCACGATGACTTTGGGGAGTTGCTCCGGCGGACCGAAAGCGACGAGGCAAGACTTGCTCGACACATCTCTTCCGCCCACCCCTAATAACGAATTTATTCCTTAGTTTTGCTTTGTTGAACAATTTCCTCCGCACTACTGTGTAATTTTTGTCTTGTTGAACTTGCTTGTTGAACAATTTTGTTGTTTCCATTGAATTTGCTTGTTGAACAATTTCCTCTAATTCGATCGTGGAGGATGAATTTTGCTGATGAACGATTGATGTTTGTTTTGTTTCCTAGTTTATGTCATCTTTTCTTCTGAATGAATTCGAACATGATAAGTGTCTATGTTCCACCCTGACTTCTTTGGTTTTTTTGTCTTTTATTGAGGTGCAATCAGGGTTGATCGTCTTATTTAGTTGCGACCCGGATGGGTTAACTTATGTCTGACCCCCTTTCTTGTTTACGTGATCGTCTTATGTTAGCCGCGATCACTATTCCTTTCGGTCGCCTTATTTAGTCAGCGACCCGCACCCATCACTCGGCTTTGTTGCGCGGTATCCGTAAGTACGAGTCGTCTTATTTAGTTGCGACTCCGTACCCATCACTCGCTTTTATCATGTATCTAAATTATCTAATTGTTTTTAAAAAGTGAACATAAACCGCTTCGTCGCCTTTGTTCGGTCGTCAGAACTTAGGTCGCGACCTCGATAAGTTTTAACTAGAAAAACTTAACAAACAAAAATGTTTTTCAACACGTTGTTTTTCTATTACAACCTTTACACTTGGGGCGAACTGTTTCTATTACACACAACTATGGGCATCGACTATCGTTTTTGCTACATTCAAAACGTCGTCTTGAAATAGACATTAGTCGACCTCATCTCGTCCACGGAATTGATGTTGACAAGCATGAGGCGGATCGGCTGTCTACTTTTTTTTTTCAAGTAATATGCTCGGCGACAAAGAATAAAGACGTCGTTTCTCCCGGACAAAATTTGTGATTATCGAATTTATGCTGCGTATGAGCATGTAAGCGGCTCACGCTCGCGCTTATATCGGCAGCCGGGCAAAAAGCCTGCTTTCGCGCCATTCTAATCCGCGGAGGATGCACGAGCATCGGCATCCGTAGCGTCGCCGTCGTCAAGACGCCATTTACATCCCACCCGCCGGAGGAGATATAAAGGATCGTGGGGACTATTGATTTACTATTGCATAAGCGATGGATAAAGTGGAGTAGCAACCATGACTCTGCCGAAAGCACCTTGAGTCCATAACGAAAGATCACGTATTTCGGGTGACAATACCGTTTAGAAGAAAATATTTCTCCCGATTTGGATTGGCTTTCCCAAATTGAAGGGAGTATTTTCCTTCGCGGCTAGCGATCTGAGGTATAAAGCTCGTGCCAGCAAAGCGCCGGAGACACATGATCAAGTCGACAAAATGATAAATTTGAATAGAGTATTGAAAACTTAGTGCGAGGGGCATACGAACAACTATCCCTCGATAACTTTGAATTTTCTTCTAATGTGTTTTGCGATATTTTTTCCTTTTTTCTCTGTTTTTTTTTTACCTTCTTCACATCAATACGCCTATTTATACTACTATCCCAAACAAGTCTTTGGCGTATCTAGTTGGTGTTGGCCTTTTCTTTAAATCCTCATTTTGACATCTCGTCCTTGTCTTTGCCGGTTCTTAATCAAGGATTGACCGCGTCTGCTCTTTTGGTTGCCACCACTTCTCATCTTGTTTTGACAAGTATCTTCTATCTTTTAATAGTGCTGACCAAAATTCCTTCTAAGAGATTCCGAAATTTGTGTCGGACACTGTGTGTTCTTCCTACATGTTTGTCTTGCTCGTCTTAGCCCGATAACGGTGATTATGCTTCGGGGTTTTTTTTTACCCCAATAGCTAGCCGTTATTGCTTCGCCGTTCTTGATAATACTTTTTCAGATTTGACGCGTTCCACGAATAGGACAACGGAACTCCATTCAAGTCTTCCAAATCATATGCTCCGTTTAACAAACGTTCTGTTACTCTAAATGGACCTTCCCATGATCGGCCGAACACACCACTTGGTACCCCCATTGTTCGTCTTAGAACCAGCTCGCCCACATTGAACCTGCGTGTTCGGACTTTGGAGTTGTAGAACTTTTCTGATCTTTTTTTGTACATAGTGTTCCTGAAATCGGCCTCCATCCTTTTTTTTTTCTTCCAACAGATTCTGCTTCAGGCGGCGCCGTCGTTGATGTGCTCTCCAAACTCATTGTCCGATGGCTCCGAATCTTTATACGCTAGATAATGACTTAGTACCAAATGTCAGGGCAAACGGGGTTTCCGCAGTTGATGTTCTTAAAGTAGTACGATATGCCCATAATACTTCTGGTAGCTCTTCAGCCCATCCTCCCCCCTTGGAATTATCAAGTTTAGCCTTGAGGGTATGCTTGATAATTTTATTGACAGCTTCAACTTGTCCGTTTGCTCGACCGGGGTATCTGAGTAGAAGTAATGTTTTTTATGCCCCAACGAGCACAATTCTGTCGGAATTCACTTCCATCGAACTGTTTGCCATTATCTGTTACCAATGACTGGGGAAGCCCAAAACGACAAATGATATTTTTCCAAACAAAATTCCACATTTTTTATTCGGTGGCTTTAACAATGGCTTCAGCTTCCGCCCATTTAGTGTAGTAATCAACGGCAACCACGGCGTATTTTACTCCCGATGTGCCAGTAGGAAACGGGCCGATCAAATCAATTCCCCATTTAGCAAATGGCCACGGGCTGTAAACAGACACTAGTTCTTCGGGAGGGCTATGGATAAGTTGGGCGTATACCTGACACTTATGACATGCGCGGGCATATGCGAGCGAATCTTTCTTGAGAGTCGGCCAATAGTAACCTTGTCTGATAATTTTATATGCCAGGACAAGTCCACCTCACCTGTATGGTTTCCACATACCCCATCATGAATCTGTTCCAGAATCACATGACCCTCTTTAGGAGTAATACATTTCAACAATGGAAGAGAGAAACTTCTTTTGTATAAATGTCCGTCTAGGATAGTATATCGGCGAACTTGTAATCCGAGGCCGAGTAGCTTGTGCTTTATTTTTTCTAGAAATCCTTTTTTGTAAGTAGTTTAAAATTGGAGTCATCCAGGTTTCTTGTTCGCCTGTCACATGGGCGACCACAACTCTGAGAATTGATGGCGAACAAGTTGTGACGACCACAATGTCCGTCGTGTTAAATCGATCCTTCCTGCTGTTTGCCAATCGTGTCAAAGGCATCAACAAACAATTATCCAATCGTGGTAATTGTTCTATATAAACTTGTTCAAATTGTTCAAGCGAACTCCTTTGCTAGTTCTCGATATTGTGTCATCTGTTCGCCTCGGGCCAGACTGCTTTAATAATACGGTATACGATTATTTGGGAATCGCTATAAATCATCAGCCTCTGAATTCCCATTGTCATAGCCATGTGTAATCCAGCGATCAAAGCTTCGTACTCGGCTTCATTATTTGTGGCTGGGAAATCAAAACGGATGGCTGTCGTGAAAGTTTGTCGAGTTGGGCTGATGAGAACCACGCGCGCTCCGGCTCTTGAACTTTTTGATGAACCGTCTACATACATGTGCCATGGTTGGTCGACACCTCTTTCGGGTATTTGTGGATATGTCAATTCAACCATGAAATCGGCCATAGCCTGGCCCTTCATTGTTGTTCGTGGGGCGAACGTAATGCCAAATTGACCTAACTCCACCGCCCACTTGAGTAATCTGCCCGCAGTGTCTGGTCGGTGGAGAACTTGTCGTAATGGGAATGTGGTTAATACCTCGACTGAGTGATCGAAAAAGTATGATCGCAGCTTTCGGACACTCATAACGAGAGCATACGCGAGTTTTTCCAGTGGAGGGTACCGGAGCTCGGCTTCTTTGAGTACCTGACTTACATAATAAATAGTCAAATGTGTCGCCCCACTGTCCTAACGAGCGAGCCGGCGCTAATTGCATCTCGACGCGGCAAGATACAAATAAAGTTGTTCGCCGAACGAAAGCTTAGATAACGCTTGAGTATCCGCAAGTATTGCTTTTAATGACTCAAACGCATTTTTGCAATGTTACATCCATCGAATCTCCCTTTCTTTAATCGTCAAAAGAAAGGTTTGCATTTGTCTCCGATTAAGTGATATAAACCGGCTTAGAAAGCCAAAAGTCCAGTTAATTTTTGAACTTCTTTCACACTTCTGGGGGCCTGCATGTCGAGTATAGCTTGAATTTTTGATGGGTTCGCTTCAATCCCCCGTTGACTGACCATATGTCCTAGGAATTTTCCAGAATGAACCTCAAAACTGCATTTCTTCGGATTTAACTTCATATTATACTCCCTAAGAATATCAAACGTTTGTGCCATGTGGGTAATGTGGTCTTCTTTATGCTCGCTTTTTACCACAATGTCATCAATGTACACCTCAACTGTTCGACCTATGTGTTCGTCGAACATCTTGTTCACCAAACGTTGATACGTTGCTTCGGCATTTTTTAATCCGAATGGCATGCGTTGCCAATAATACATATTTTTTTCGCTGCAGAAATCCGTATTCTTTTGATCGTCTGGATGCATGGGTATTTGGTGATACCCAGCAAATGCATCCATGAAAGTCATGAGCTCATGTCCTGCTGCGTTATCGACCAAATAATCGATATGTGGCATTGGGAAATTGTCTTTCGGGCATGCTTTGTTTAAGTCGGTGAAATCTATGCATAACCTCCAAGTTCCGTTAGATTTGCGGACGAGCACAGGGTTTGCAAGTCATCTTGGACACTTTACTTCTCGAATCAATTTATTATCGAGCAATTTCTTGATTTCACTATCCATACATTTGCATACTTCTCCCGATTTGAATTTTCTCCGCTTCGGATTATTGAATTTGTGTTGGGTCAAGGTTAAGAGAATGACATGCATGTTTTAGGATCAATGCCGACCATGTCCTCATGTGACCAAGCGAACACATCCAAGTTTGCTCGAAGATACGCAATCATTTCTGTTCGGAATGGTTCCGGTAAATTTGAACCAATAAACACTTCTAATTCCGGATTACGACGGGTCGATATTAATGAGACTCAATTGTTCAACAGCATTGCTTGCCTCTTTTTTTTGCTTCCATCGAGGATCTTGATCGACCCGGTGCTCGTCAACTACCTCCATAGGATCAAAACCTATACGAGGTTCTAAGTCCGGTAGCTCGTTTGGTGGATCAATGTTCATTAGATATGGAACATGAGTTATTATCCCGGATTCTGTGTTCGTCCGCGGAGATGTGCTCGTCAGAGGAGGTATAAGCGTCCTCGGCAACATATTCGCCTGTTGGCTTGATTCTCCGGTCTCCCATGTTTGCTCCATCATGTTAATAATATTTTGCTTTTCTGGCGTGCATGATAGCAAACAATCTCAAGCTTTTTTCTGGTCGCCTTTTACGCTACCCGTCCATTCTTGGAAACTTAACACAATAGTAATAAGTCGAACATGCAGCTTTGAATTCCTGAATAAACAAGCGACCTAAAAACCCGTTATAAGTAGATGGAGCATCGACGATTACAAAGTCTAGCATTCTAGTTCGTCGGATCTCCGGATTTAAAGTTGACTCTAGCTCGACTCCTAACCCGATCAGACCATAGGGCCGGGTTATAGATTCCCCGAAACCCATGATGGTGTGATCACATGGCTCTATATAACTACTTAGGTCCCCAACTTGCTTCTCCATCTGGTGTAGAGTGTTAACGAACAAAATGTTCGCATATGCTCCGGTGTCGACCAGGAGGCTATGCACCTTCAAACCGAGAAGACGAGCGCTGATGGTTAGAGAGTCATTGTGGGGGGAGATTATGCCATCGAGATCATCTTCCGAGAACATGATTTGGTGAGAGGGTGGCGTGCTAGCTGATGTGCTCGCCACCTTCACCTGATAAATGTTTTGCATGGCACGCATTTCCATTTTCTTCCGCCTGTTCGATAACGTCGGTGCCTGGTAGCATCCACCCACCGGACCATAATCAGGACGAATCATGTTGATTTCTTGACTCTCCCGACCTCTACTCATGGTAGGAGCCCCTCTTTTGGGTAATTCCAACCTCTTGCGGGATTCCTCGGGATCACTGTCAGATGCTTCTTCGGCCTTACGCTTACCCCTACGATCACCTGATTTTTCCGTTCGGGAGTCTATGTTCGCCGACTTTTTGAGGAACTGTGTAAGACGATTCTCCTCATATAACTTCTAAAGTTGTCGAAGTAAATCGCGACATTCATCGGTATTATGTCCGATGTACTCATGATAATTACAAAACTTGGAAGCATTAAGCCGATTTTTATCTCTTACGATTCTTCGTGACTTATCCAACATGTCCCGATCCTTAATTTGATTGAATATCGTTTCTGCTGAAACGCCTAGAAGACTTCGTAGTGCATGTGCTTCTGCTCCTTCTTCAACAGGTTTAAAAGATCCTGGGGGTAAGGTTTAAAAGATCCTGGGGGTTTATACCCCCCTCATTCATTACTTTTTTACCAATAATTTTTTTTGTTGCTACTTCTTGGCCTAACCGTGATTGGGCGAGCAGATCCTGCATAGCTATAATCTTGGCTGCTCGCTCTTGAAATTCGGCATATGTGTTCGGCCAATCCTGATGCATGACTTTGAGAAATGTGCCAACCTCTGTTTTGGTGCTGGGCGAGCACACATGGATGAGAAATGGGACAGGAATTTCTGTCCCAACTGGGCGAAAGACGTGATGGACGCAGCGGGCAGAGTAGAAAACCATCTGTGGGCGCGGTCGCCCAACGTCATGGGAATGATCGGCACTGCGTTGCGTCGGTGGCGCCCATGGCGATCATAAAATCTGAATATTTGTTGATGTGAACATGTGGGTCAGACTCAGCATCGAACATAGGGATTGGTGGACGGATGTTTACCACTTTTTCTTGTACTTCGGCTGCCATGATCGCCGGTGTTAGTGGCAAGCACGGCATTATGCTCGCCCGCGGGAGTCCTCTCGTTGCGGCCAGGTCGGCCTGTAAACCCTCGATTGCTTTTTGCATTTCTGCAAATTTCGTGAAACTGACAGACTTGGATCGGGGTTGTGTCCCATCATGAGGACCCGGGGAGTTATGCTCATGATGGGGCAATCCCCATTTCCATGTTCGTCCTTGACTACCTAATCGATGATGGATAGACAATTTAGTTCCAGCCGATTTTTGTTGTTCCTGCTGTCTTTCGGGATGCGGGCGATCATGAGGATCTGAAGGAGCCGGCATGTTCGTCGGTTGTTCCCTCCCGGGATCTTGACGCCTATGATTGCCAATTCGGTCTTTAACAGAGAGCCTCAAACGTCCAAACGCCGATGGTCTGGACCCTTGAGGCTGCTCGTCGTCCGACATATCATCAGCCTTTTTGTTGGCCCGCTTCCGCGCAGCTTTCATCTTAACTTGCTCGCTATCAGGTGTATGCGAGCGTCGATCATCATCATCTTGAACTTTCAACTTGGCCAACTCCTTTTCGGCCCTCTCCTTCAGTGCTCGCAACAAGAAAGCGTGGCCTTTGTTGTGGCCGTCGGATCGTTGGCGATATCTTCCAGATTGATGATTTTCGCGGTCTGATTTTTGTGAGGCTGATGCTGAGCCTCCTTCTGAGCGTGAGGTTGGCTCTGTCCCGACTTCTCCATCTGAGTATTCCTAGATTGAGGCATCATATTTCTTTTTTCTACCTCGGTTTTTTAGGATTATGTATGGGCTGGTTTTTTCACCCTCCTTTTAGCGCCAATTGTTGTGAGTCATTTTTTAATGAGAATTCTATGTGGCTAATTTTAGAACAACTCACAAACAAAATAAGTACGTGTACGATATTACGGTAAATAACAGGAAATTGTTGATCCAGTTCATCAATAAATGACTACTCTGGGGGCATTCCAAGCCAGGGATGTCTTATTGCGAGGTTTACATATACAGTACACAATACTTCTCGTGGGGAAAACTTCTCCGAAAGATGGTGGTTTGGGAAATATATGTGAGTATTTGGGAATTTTTTCTGAACCCTTACTGCTCTTTTTTCTTCTATTTATAGTACTTTGGTAAGCATGAGCTAGTTTGGCAAGCATGAGCTGGTTTGGCAAGCATGAGCTGGAGACTTCGTGTCTTGCAAGAACTCATGTGATGCCGCCACGTTTTCAACTTCGTCTTCCTGGTTGACCCTTGGATTCACTTGCTTATAAGACATTCTTTTTGTCATCCAGATGGTTCAGTTAGTGACTTGGCTTTTATGTCATATGCCCTTTGTATCAACTTTTGCTCGATCGATCGCTCTGCTCGCCCCTTTGACCATATTGATTTTGTACTGGAACACTGTCCTTAACGAGCATATAAGAATGACTATAATGCTTGTCAGATTTGGCGAGCAGACTTCTTTGGTCGGCAAGGCGAGCACACTTGTATGGTTATCAAGGCGAGCATACTTGTAAGCGAGCATACAAAGCAAGCATACTTGTAGCGAGCAGACAACGCGAGCATACTTGTAGCGAGCACACTTGAATTATTATCTGGGCGAACACCTCTCCATCGGACATGGTTATTTTAATAATTTATTGATACACGTGTCCCTCCGACGTGACTCCGACGTGTACAAATTAATCGAGTTGATTGCATCGATCACAATACACTGTTATGTTTATGCAATATCACAACATTTTTTAAAAATAGAGTTTTGATAGTGCATTAAAATAACAGTGATAGTGTTTATGCATAATAGTGGTAGTGCATATACATAATAGTGATATTTGAAAAAATAGAGTTCACCATGAACTCGGGTTCACATAAGTTTTTGTCTTTACATCCACACTTATGACATGACAATAATTCCGGTGTTTTGACAATGATAAAAATACTTTAGAGAATAAAGTATGATTAGAACAAGCGCAAGATTGTAGTTATGTACATACGAAATAACTGAAAACATCAAAACCAACTTCTGATATTATTATTCGACTGAAATTGCAGGAGAGAGAAGGATCTAAATATTGATAAGAAAAATCCACAGTAAAATATTTGTATCTTATCTTCCGTACAACGGTATAAGTAAACTACTAATTCATAAAATTAAGGCAAAATTCAAGACAAATAGGTGGAAAATATAAAGGTATAAGTAGCAACAATAAAGTAAGCAGGTTGTGGTCATTCAAGACTCAAGTTTTCATTTATGTTAAGTGTAATATATCTCTTTTAGCAATTTCTTTTCAAGTTTTTTTAGGTGCTTTTTTAAGTTAAAGATTATCTAACTCTACTCATAATACACATATAAGGTCCCTCCGTAATGCCCAAACTATCTTTTTTCAAGGGCATGCTTGGTTGGGGTTTTCCTAGACCTAGATTTGGATTCCAAAATCCTCCGGTACCTTTGTTGTCATAAATTGGAATTTCGTTATAGGATTTCAAAAATGCATTATAACCATACCCTATAATACCACTGATACACAAATTTCATATTTTTTAAACAAAAAATACCCAGTATTTGATATATGTAACCTACCATCAGATGCATAACTCTCAACACAACAATCATTACTAACTAACCAAACATATACAAATTTAGTGTGTCCTACTTTTAAATCTACATTCTCATTTCTGCTACCCACATTTTTGCTCATTTTCAAATTTATTCATCTAACACTCTCATCCATGAAGCATTGCCAGTATTACAAAAAATTATTTTAATTTAGCAGTACTTTAGTAACAATTACAGAAAAGGTGGCTCATAATTTGCAGTGTATATACCAGGAGGCAAAAAAGACTAAGTATGTATTACCTGTGTATTTTTTATATACTGCTCACGTGAGTCCTGAATCTGTTGCTCAAGTGATTTGACCCGTTGAAGCATCTTTTCGGACTGATTAGTTATGCGTCCTCGTTCCCCTTCTAGCTCATACTTCTGTTTCATAGCCTAGAGAAAAACCGAAGTCATCACAAACTTCTATATGACTTGGTGAAAATTTGATATTGCTGAATATAAAAGAAAACAAGTTGAGACTATAAGAAACACAGTTAACTAGATAGATGAGGGAAATAATAATTTGCAACAAAACTTATGGGAGTACAGTACATGAGACAACAGGTTTTTTCTCAGAAGAATGGAAATTTTGAAATGAAGAGAAAAATTAAATTGAAGAAAATGACAAAACTAGATTTCTGAAGTGGGAGAAATGAGCAAATTGATTATTAGTAGAAAATAGTGGCATAAGCACTTTAGGTAAATACTTTCAGACTCAGAATGAGAAATACTTTAAAATAGATTGATGCAAATTTTCAAAGAACTATCATACCATAGAAAGACTTTGCCGCAATTCCCCTTTCATTCTATTCACTTCATCTGTCTTAGCAGTTATACTCTCTAATTGTTTGTTCTTTGTTTCCAAGAGATCCTTTAATTCTTCCATCTTGTGCTGCAATCAAGGAAAGTTAAACTTCAGCTAACCAAGCCTTTCAATCAAATCCAATGAACCACTCAGGTTGATTTGGCAAAAGAAATTTGAAATTTTCCCCCTATGTGCCTCAATACCTTGGTCTATGGGGATAGGATTTCCCAAGTATACCCCCCAACGAAGGTGTTAAATTTCCCTCCATTTTTAATGGTATTAAAGCCAATGTAATGACTGTTTTGAGTCTTGACCTCTTTCAAACAATTTTCATGACTCATTCGTAGTAAATAAAAACATAAGCATAAAAGATGCTATTTAGTATTTTTTAAGCACTGGTAGGCAAACAAAACAAAAGAAAACGATGAGAAACATTCATGGAAGTCGCATTAACTTACATGAGCCTGATCAATTCGTGCTTGACAGCTGGGTATCCTTCCTCTGTACTTCTCAATAAACTTACGTTTCTCCTCAAGTTTATTGTCATCAGCATATACATATAGCCAAGCCAGTTGCTTACTCATTAAATCCGCCTTTTGTGATAATTCCTCCATTTCCTCCATGCTTTTTATCTTTTCTTGCAAATCATCGAGTTCCTTCAAAGTAGGCCTCAACGACTCTTCCAATTGACTAACCAGAGCGGCTGCATCACTTAGTTGTTTTTCGATACCATTCAGTAGATCATCCACTTGTTGAAGAAGAGTAGCCTTGAAAAAAAACTGTAAAATCGAGGTAAAAATTCTATGAAAGAGATTGCTGATGATTTACAAATGACTATACAATATCAAGCAGAAAGCAAAGAATAAGTTCTTGTCAATTATACAGAAGAAATATGAACTTTAAGGCTGTCATTGGATGTGTTCACTTCTTACTTTTTCCTTTTAGAACAAAAAAACGAGGTAAAATCTCATGGAAGCAAATAGTAGTAGTAGTACTAGTATGATTGAAGATGAAAAAATATGTAATGATTACAATAATCCCACGTCTTTTCCTAGAGATGAATGGCACCAAAAATATATTTGTTTTTGTGTGTATCCACTCTCACGGTAGCACCATCTGTCCGGTTTACACCACTCTCACGTGAAGTACAATTTATATCGCAAGTAGTGAATAGTGCACATTCACCAAAACTGAAAAATTATTCCACAAGCAATCACAAATTCAATGAAGAATTTTGACCAAAAGTAAACAGGAGAATTTTTCATAACCAAGAACATAACTTTCAAGTCAGAAACAAATGATTATTGTTACCTTGAACTTGTCCTTTGCATTCCCTGAATGCAAAAATTCTCTGCTCTTATCCTGTGTCATGATGACACATGGATTCTCAACATCAATCTACATAGCAAAAGCACAAGACCAAATTGACTCAGTAATAAAAAAGTTATTACTTCGTGAGAAATAAGAATGGAGCACTACTATTTTGTTATTTTTTATAAAGTCAATCACCAAAAAGAAAAGGCCAAAACCACTACTAAGAAATATAAAAATTGGATGGAACAATTAACCTATATAACACATATAGCCTAGGGACAAGAACATAGTTATTAAAGGCGCGCCCGAGGCGCTTGCTAAGGCGCCAGCGCCGGGCGCCAAATGTCTCGCTTATAGGCCCAAAGCGGTTGGGATTTCTGGCGCTACTTTGGGAGGCGCCTTTTTCGACTCTCGACTTGTGTGGCGTGCTAAGGCGCGCCTTGAGGACATCTATCTATTTAAGTGTACTAAGTGTTAATATTTAAGTGAATTAGGGTTTCAAGATTCATTTTTTTTAAAAACTTAAATCCCACTCCTCCTTTTTTTTCCTCCCAAACACGCCCAAGGCCCGTAGTCCTACCCACCCACCACCATCCGTCGCCATTCCTCCAAACCCACCCGTCCATCCACTGCACGGCGTCCGTCCAGCCCGCCGTCGTCCCGGAACTCGTCCCAATCCATCGAGTTAGTATTTTTTTTTTTTTCTATCTTTTTTTCGTTTTATGATTTACTCGCTTCGCTACCTCTATCCTTTTTTTTTTTTATTTTCTTGATAACTTGTAGTTTCTGGTGACTGGTGATTGATTTATTGATATATGGCTATGCAGTTTTTTTTTTTTTTAATTATATATTACAGTTTGATCGGTGATTGATTTATTGATATATTGTTTTTTCCAGGGACGCTTAAAGCGCTTCGCCTAAAGCTAAGCCATTTGCCAGCGCCTTGTGGCGCTTTTGCGCCATTAATAACTATGGACAAGAACATGATTATTTTAATTTTTACCTTCAAATTCCAAAATGCACTTTATTGAATGACCACCTCATTTAAAAACTTAAGCTGGTTAAAAGGAGTATCATTTAACAACTTATCAAATATCTTCAACACTTCCCCCGACGTGTGGATTGTAATTTAGTATTTAAGCCTTGTAAATGGATTTTTTAATAATTGGTGAAGGCATAGTTATTAATGGCGCAAAAAGCGCCAAAAGGCGCGCTTTAGCTAACACGCCCTCGACGCCTTAGGCGCGCCAGCATCCTGGAAAAAAACAACATAAGACCTTGATAATTTCTTAGTAAACCTAACCATTGTTCAGAAGAATACCCCAAGTCAAATTTTCACCTTGGTGAACCAACTCATCTTCATCTTCCATTAGACCAACCATCCACTCATTGCTTTCATCTATATCCCTCAAAGAGATAGGATCAATGTGATTACGTGAGTCATACCGACTACCGATGCTTCAACGCACGATTATACTTGATAAAAAGTGAATTTTGAAACCCTTGATGCGTTTCACTTAAATATTAAGACTTAAGAGATAGTATTTTTTATTATTCTGATGTTATTTGACAAATAAAAAAATGTTTATTTTTATTTCAAACCCTAGATGTACGCAAGGCACGCCTTAGGCGCGCCTTTGCCCGAAATCAAAAGCGGCGAAAAAGTAGGCGCCCAAAATCCCAACCGCTTTGACCTATGGCGGCGAGGTGGCCTGAAGGCCGTCGCCTTTAAGCGCCCTTTAGCGCGCCTTTAATAACTATGGGTGAAGGTTATTTGACCACACGACTTTTCGTTTGGCCTGGCTTTTATACCATGCTGAATTATCATGTCACCTACAAACTTCAGCACAAGATTACGTAAACATTCAGAATAATTGGATGTTTGCCAAAAATTTACAAGCATAGCATGTTGACAATAAAATTGAAATGTGATGGCTTAGAAAATCTCAAGGCAGATCATTATGAGAAGACCCTGTAAGCGAACTTCCTCATAATAGAGTTCCCAGTGGTTACACCAAGCCAATGAAATTATGTTACCCACAAAACCATATAGTAACACACACATAAAACCAAATACAATTGATAAAAAGTCTAGTTATTTGTATACACCATATTTTATGATTTACGATACAATCTAAATTTATGTTATCACACATCTAGCTTGGTCTTAGATTTAGTAGTTAGAAGTGAAACAGGAGCATACTTTAAAAAACAGATCTTTTAAAAATGTTAGGAAAAAATACTGGATGACTGTCACTAGCCCACTTCCCGAGAAAGATTATTGTTTGTGAACATTGCAAAGTTGTTTAAAAGAAAGGGAATAAAAGAAAAAGAAAAAAAGCACATCGATTAATAGGTTAAGTTGTGAGATTCTATAAAGTATAAACCATGTATGGATAGTGCACTTATTCTTGTCAACAACCAGCAAGCGCACAAAGTACCCTTAGTAGGACAAGACATAAAAACGATTTGAGAACTGTAAAATGTCTCTCGGTAACTGAAAACAATCATCATGTCTTTATTATTATTATTATTATTATTATTAGAGCGTTTTTCAATTTAAGTTCTTTGATAAACTGCATGTCAGCTTTAGGGTTTAGGTATCATATGCTCTTTATATTGCTTTATTTTTCTTAGTTAGGGCATCTAGAGAGATAATTGAAGTTAATAAATGGCAGATTTGCTTGGGCAGGATTTATTCTTGAGAATTTTCCATTCCATTGTTATCTATCTTCCATCTTTCATATTTTCCACTCCATTGTCAACTATAATAATAATAATAAAAGACAAAATGAATGTTATCAATAACTAACAAAGCCAAGAGAGAACTGATCAAACAGACAAACACTAGTCATCATATTCATTAAAGATAGACAAAGCGCACTACTTAACCTTGATAAAATAATGTTCAAGGGGTATTATAGATATTTTCTATAGTACACATAGTATACGAATTACTATCGGAAATCAAGAGCTCAAGAAAATAAGCACTATTTTTGTTTTAACTGGTACCTCCTTTTCTCTAGTTACAAGTGAAGTAAGAGCAAGAAAAGTTTGCTCAAAAAGAAAAGAAAAAGGTTCAGAAGTTTTTGTTTTAGATAATTAGACTAAGACACGGAAGAGGTCAGTAACACTCACATTAAAATGCTCAACAATCTCACGGAGATCCTCTCTTTTGGTGCCAATTCTCCTACCTGAAATAAGAAGAAGAGCATAAATAAGGAACACAGTAGTTCTCAACAACTAGAAAAGGTAAATTTTAAAGAAAAATATAGGTGGTTGTCTAAATAAGAAACTAAGCAATTCAAAATGGCAGAAAAGATATCTCACAATACTAAATAGTATGATAACAAGACCCTAGCATCATTCCTGGCCTTTACTTTAACAAATGGAACACACATGGGAGTAATTTTCTACTCAAATGTATGTATAGATACAATAAGAGTTTTCACTTACACCAACTTCTGGCAAAAATGGAACACACAAGATTAGAAGCATAAAATAACACTCTAATGAACCTGTCTGGCTGCCTGAAAGTTATTTCTATATTATTTTCCATGCATTTCAACCGCCTGAAAGCTGTAGAATTAACTCTCCGATGTTTAAGGCAATAAGGAATCAACTGCCCAACAACACCCGTCTAATAAAATATAAGAAATTAGGTCCTAGGGAACTATTTATTAATTTCACCTTTTGTCTTATGAAGGTATACCGGGAATAGGCTGCACAAAAAGGAGATTAAGGGCTCTATGAAAGAATGATGTGCTCTTTATAGAGCCTCAACAGCAGCTCTACAAACATGATATCTTATAAACTAACAACCAACATGCTGAGACACAAATAACACTAGGCATGAAAAAATTCATTTCGTTGATCATTTCTATTGAAAAGAGAAGTATGCCTGACAATATCACAACCCTAACTTGAAGAGGTCACTTAAATAATTTTGTAATTCATCGAGTGAACTAATTATTCCTGATAATGTTTTTGAATGAATGGATGATCACTAAAGATCCATCTTAGCAAAAATATCTAATTCACTGAGAATTAATTAATGTCAAGCAATACAACACATGTAAAGTCTTAAATTTATCAAACCACTGAAAATAAAAATTCTTTGACGAGGGAATTTAACTCTCCCTTTTCTCCACTGACAAAATGAATGTTATACTTTAGTTTTCTATATTAACAAAAAAGTTATCACATCACACTGTAAAATGCAAGTCTAACGTAAATTAATGAATATATGCTAAAAGTAGTTTAAATACAATTTAAAACTAATTTAATAATGAGAGTTATAATAAAAATATAACGAATACAACTAAATGGTAGTTTTCGGCATCCTATTTAACTAATTATTCTTTAGTTCTCTTGTAGCTTATCAATTAAACACTGACATGAAGCTTAACATATAATTAAAAACAGTTCTCCAAAATTAAGTCATTGCAGAAGGAATTCATAAATCATAAGTTGTCACATCAGTTTTACATCTTCACAATAGCAGCTACACACCAATCTATAGATATAATTAGCATTTCGTGATATAGATAATCAAAGTAAATTAGAACAGAGACCAAGTGAACATAACCTTGACTATTCTTCAATGTGATGGAACTGGTTGACTCTGAAATTCTTCTTTCGAATATTATCATGTCTCCATACAACTCTGGGCAGAAAGCATCTTCACCCTGATTTTTTATCTCAACTTCAACAAGTGCATGACTGTAAATTACATAAGAGATGTTAACATAGTTTTCACAAATATGTCAAGCAATTCACCAACAGCAAATACAGCAAATAAGACATAATGTACCAAACTTATAAGTTACTTAGAAAAAAGCCAGTCTCCGGTGAGACTTGTTCACGGTATAAAATTGATACTATTACACTTATACACTAATACCATAACACCTATCAACAGATATGGTATTAGTTTATAAAAGTAATGATATCAGTGAATGAATGTTATGGTATTCGTAAGTTATTAAGTGTCACAAAGAGTTTGTCTTTGGAAAATATCTTATTTTAAAGCATATACGTTTTTCAATATCTTCTTTGAAAATGTCATATTTAAAATGGTTATTACTTAAATGTTTTTGGTAAATAATTTATCAGCCATAAAGCCTCACATATACTGTTATACATACTTAAAAGAAAAGTACAAGCTCAGATTACAGATTGCTTGAATTCATGAGGCATGTAAACAAGTGATTTTCAGAAATTTATTTATGTTCTCGTGCTAAACCCATTAAATTTCATCTCCTAACAACAACAGCCATTAAAAATCAAATTAAATCTCCCCATGGCATCAGCGATGAATGCCAATACGTTCTCGATAAATCTTGAACTTCAAAGCTTAGATGTGTTTACAAAAAAGCATTATGTACCCATCCTTAAAAGCTTATTTTAATTTCAAATCATAAACACAAACCTGCACCCAGTCTTGATAAAGTCTTTCATTGTATTTGCTCTCTGCGTGCCACGAGCTCGGCATCCAAATGCCACACAGAGTGCCGTTAATATAGCACTCTTCCCACCTAAACATTGAGGAATTAAAAAAAGGGGCCCAAGCAATTTTGAGATGAAGAAAATACAAATACGGCGGTGATAAGCTTACTTCCGTTTTGGCCAGTGATGAAATTGACCCAGTCGCCGAACTCGATTTCGAGATTGCTGTGGCACATAAAGTTTTCTAGGCGGATTCGGGAGATTATACCTGCTTGCAGATGGTCCGGCCGACGAATCTGCTCGGGTGAAAAGCTTGAATCCTCCATTGAATTTATTGCCGTTTTTTAGGGTTTTTGGACTTTGCTTCGTTCTCGAGGAAGAAGAAGAAACGGTGGAACAGAGAGAAAGCAAGAGAAATTGTGGTGTAACCCTGGATTGATTTGGGCGGGAGGCGAGGAATGAGTAGAGAGAGAGCAGAGATACTCAAATATGTGGCTAATGGCGGGAAACTAATGGCGTCTTCAGCAATCTTGTGTGTGCATCAAAAAAGGGATGGGGCTAAGGATATAAACAGAACAAATCATTTTGATTTGATTTTTGTGAAGAACAAAAAAAAAGGTTTATACAAATCCCTGTGAGAAAAAAAAAAAGATTATGTACATGAAATATTTCACACTATAATGTCTGTCTGGCAACAAAATAAGATAAAAATTATTCAAATTTCACGGGTGGTCATGGCCGAGGCAGGCGGGGCGCGAAAAGAAATTGTGGGCTTCAGGTTGGACGGATGCATATGTATTTATAGAAGTATATCTTTATCAAATATTTATTATAGCCTAGTGGTTCAAGTTTGTTGTTAATGAATTTGGTTGCACGTTCAATTCCTATTGAACACATAATTTTTATTTTTATTTTATCAAATTTTTGTGTGTTACTATATTTATGTATAAGTGTTACCACATGGTAACATTTTATTATTCATATGGTAACACATGAGTATTCACATAGTTATTTTTATTTTATCAAATTTTTGTGTGTTACTACATTTATGTATAAGTGTTACCACATTGTTATATTGAAAAAACTTTATATCTTATGTAACACGTAATAAAACATATCGTAACACATAAATATTCATAAGGTAACATGGGTCACAAGGTAACATTTTATTATTCATATGGTAACACATGAGTATTCACATAGTATTACGACGATATATGAACAGTGTTACATATTACTAAAAAAACATGTGTTACCACATGAACAAAAAGTGTTATCCTATGAAGAAAAACGTGTTACCACATGAACAAAACCAGTACAAGAGCGAAAAGAAATCCCTAGTCCAAAATTACAGGTTTAAAGAACAACTTGATGTGTTACTACATGAACAAAAATAGTGTTGCCATATGAGCAAAAGAGTGTTACTACATGAACAAAAATCAGTACAAACACGAAAATAATCTTCAGTCCAAAATTAAAGATTTACATAACAACGTGAAAAGAGTGCATAAAGATTTGAATTTCATCACACACTTTGTGTTGAGGGGTAATCCAAACACCACACACATATTCTCTCTTTTTCTCGCAGAATCCACACCAAAATTCAAATTGAACAACCTTATTTCATCCAATGATCGGAGCGAAAAAAAAAATTAGAGCACGAACGAGGAAGAAGAAAGCCCGTGAGATCCGCCAGAAGAGAAGAGGAAGAAGAGAAAATTTGACCGCGTCCGACTGTGCGCGCGATGGAAGAAGATGAAGAAGCTCATTGGCCCACCAACAATCTGAGGAAAAAAAAATCAAATTGCACGCATATCACTTGTATGCAATATTGCATACAAGTTTTTGTCAAGAAAAAAAAAATATACTCATTTTATATTTTTCATCCAAAAATACCTTCACTTATCATTACTCTATCCATTTATATACATACATACACACACACATATATATATATATATATATATTTATAAGTATGTGTTAATCAAATATTACATTTAAATGCATATTATAAAATTTTAAATTTTAAAATAAAGAATATGGGGACAATAAAATTAAATTATTAGGTTTAGAAAAAATCATTATTAGAAAAGATTTATTCAATTTTTAGTGAATTAATAATATTTATAATTATAAAGAATTAAAAAAAAAGATAATTGATCCACATAGTTAAATTTATTTATTACTATTTTAATATGAAATAATTATTTATTTATTTAGTCTATTGATGCAATATATTAAATTTTATTATAATAAATTAATTAATATTTTTTTATCTAATTTAAAAAATTAAGATATAATAAAAATAAATAAAGATGGATATATCTAATAAAATTAAACAAAAGAGAAATATTGTATCATTTAATTAACTCTTAAAAAAATAAGAATATGGATCATGTGGGTATATACTAATAAGGACATATATGTATTTTTATTAAAAAGAGGTAGATATCTTTTTTTATATGGAATGGATAGATATCTTTAATTTTCAATAAAAATGGGTATATCTCTTTTTTTTTCCTTGATTTTTTGTATTCAAATATTACCATTATGATTATTTGAATATGAATTTGTTTTCTTATTCGAATAATATTTAATATATTATTTTTGGTGAATATTGTTATGTAATAATTGTAATGAGAAATTCAAATGCATTTTAAAATAGTACTCCATTAGTTACTTTGTTAAGAAATATATTAGTGCAACTTAACATAAATCATACTCACCCATCTTAAAGTGTTAAAGCGTCAATGACCAACTTATATCCCGTCTCACCATGAAACGATCTTATGCAAGTGTGTCTCACTATTTTAAATTTACATTTTCTTTTTATTATAATTATGTAACATGTTATTGGCCCATTTAGCCGGAAGTCCTCATTCCCTTTTATTAGTGTACCGATTAAAGCTAATTGTTTAGTCAGTAGCCCGTCTATAGACTCGTGATCAGTCTTTATAACATCTCTATGTGTGTTTTGAAACTTTGTCCGATAAAAAAAAAAAAAAAAAATGTGTGTGTTTTGAAATATTTAAAATAAAACACAGAAATCTTTTTTTCAAAGCTTCATTCTCACGAACTTTTAAAAAAAAAGTCTTACGAAAATTGTTTTTAAGTGTTTCAAAACACACCTTATATTTGATTCGGGATTCGTGAATATTCAACTAATGTATTTTTTTCTAATTTAATAAATAATTTAAATTATATGATATTTAACAATAATTTAATTTCTGAAGAATAAATAGCTGACACTACTATCATTTAAAAAAAGAATCATAATTTTTTTAAGGGGTAATTTAAAATGAATATACACCATTTATGTCAAGTATCAATTTAATCACGACCTTCAAGATTACACAATTTATTTTTTGTTTTGATATGTTATTCTGTTTTATCTGTGTTATTCTGACAAAAACTCAAGAAAACTCACACTCGTTATTGAATTGTCTATCAAAATAATGTAGTAAAAAAATATATATATATTAAACCATGTAATCCTACATTGTAAATCTAGCAAGTCACGACATCCGTCACCGGCTGAAAAAAAAATGTATTAATTTGCAACAACATCAAAGATTGAACTTCTTTATTATAATCTTGAAAATTGTGATTAAATTGATACTTGACATAAAAGTTGTGTATTTATTTAAAATTAACTCTATAAAAAAAACTAATGGAAAGAAACATACACTATAAATCCTAAAACTTTAGAAAAAATAATTATTTCGTCTAGTTGAATTCACCCAAAATCTTATTTATTGTGGGAAATTAATATAACACAAATGAATTGATTTCAGAGTCAATAGTACGGTGAGGGGGAAAGAAGATGAAAAGTCTTATTTTGTGTTTTGAGGGAGAAATGGTATAATGGTAATGAAAGAATAAGTATCTTGCGTACCAACTCAATTGTATTTTTAAAACATTGCAACTATTTTAATTGAAACATGCAATTTGTTTTTATTGAGTAATTAAGTGATTGAAAACAAACTACGTGCTTCGGTTAAAATAATTGTATATTTCAAAAATGCACTTGAGTTGCACAATAAATTTGGTGCATACGAGACTTTGTCGTAATGAAATTGGGTGTGTATAGTATTGTAGGTTAAATTTTAAAATTTATAAGATGTGTAATGTGTTTAATAATAGTCATGTGTATACAGAATTTTGGAGTGTGAATAGTGACAATCGAAAGAAAATAGGAATCCTGATTTGGTTGTGAATGAAATATGATTCACTGGTGAAGTGATGTTTGTTTCCAAATATATAAGGGCAAATTCTTATGTGTGAAATTTGCACAAATTTTGATTTGGTGCAATTGAATTTCAATTTTTTTTTTGTCCGGCCCGAATAGATCATAATTTAGGGTTCATTATTTAGTGTTTAGGGTGTAGATGATTCATTCAAATTGAAATTGAATTCAATTGTGCAATTGGTGCACATAAGTGTCACTCATATATAAGTATTATAAAAGCATTTTGATAATTATATATAGGCTAGGTCTTGTATGCACCGGGTGCACCGTGCACTCATAGTGCATTTTGGAGGCATGCAACTTGTTATGCTGAAAAGTGCGACTTATTGACACAGAAAAGTGCAACTGTTAATATGGGAACATAGTTACATGCTTCTGTTTGGAATATTTGCACGTTTCTGTTTTGTATAGTTGCACGCTTCTAAAATGCACTATGAGTGTACGGTGCACCCGGGTGCACATGAGATCCACTCTTATATAATATATATATATATATTTTATTATTTTTTTAAATTAATTATTTCGTCCTATGATACTAAACGATATGTCTGTTTTTTAGTGGATGATTAACATTAAGACAGGATAAACCATGCATATTGTCTGTGAGCTTCCCTTCTACTGCTTCCCGCTTCATGGCTTCCGTTTGGATTAATAATTCCAGCTTTTTGTGTGATTCTTGCAGATCATTGGAGCGTGTTCCCTCAGCCATGATCAAAACTTGGCTCTGATTACCAAATGTTACGTTTTTTATATTTTCTGGAAGATCGTATATATTTTTTTGGGATTTTATGGAATAATATTGCAGGAAATGTAAATTGCTTGAAAAACAAGATATGAAGATTTGAAGATTTGAAGATATGAAGAATTAGGGAGAGAGAAAGAATTAGATAGGGAGAGGTAGTTAGAAGAGAGAGAGTACTGCAAATTTCTGATATTCCCATTCATCGGCCAGTGCCATATTTGTAACTAACATTCTGGGGTCCACACAACAGTGGATATTCTTTTGGTAATTAAAAACATAATCTAAAATATATATCTGCTATTCTAGATTATTCTAACTGTTTGGGCCCAATTACGTGAAGCCCAAACCTTAATTCATTCAGATAAGCCGTTCAAAGTCTATCTGAGCCTCAGTATTCTCGCTCAGATAATTTGGCTCAGGTGGGTCCTGAGCCTCAGTTTGCTCGCTCAGATAATTTGGCTCAGGTGGATCCTGAGCCTCAGTTTGCTCGTTCAGATGAATTGGCTCAGGTGGATCCTGAGCCTCAGTTTCTTCGTTCCGCTTCTTTGGCTCAGGTGGATCCTGAGCCCCAGATTTCTCAATCAAGTTTCCTACTGACGATCGAAACCCTGATTTTAACTCTCTTTTCGTACCCATCTCTTTACTTCTCAAATTTCCCTCTGGTCTCGCAACAGACGGTAGAAAAGCCCTTCTAGTTGTTATTCGTTTTAGCTCTTCTGGGTGTTAGCCCTTCTAGGTGTTATTCTTCTGTTGCTCTTCTGTTTTCCTTTTGAGATTTTGTCTATGTTGCCCAGCCCCCCAGCCGCACCACCTATTTTCGTTTATATTTATTTTAATTTAACTTTTCTTCTTTTTTCCTTTTATTTTTTAATTCTATATTTTTAATATTCTTTTTTCTTTTTTTAACTTTTCTTTAATTAATTTAAGATAATATTTTAATAATTTCTTATTATTATTTTATATTTTGTAATAATTTCAATATTATTCTAACCATAATTTCAAGTGGAAAATAATTGTAACATTTATATGTTATGTAGCAACAAAAATACAATTAGGTATATATTAATTGTGATATATATGAATAAATTAGAGTGTATGAGTCTTTTGATACCTTGATTAATGAAAAAATAATAATTTATGTGAATGAATAAAATGTATAGTGCTCACTGTGAACTCAGGTTCACATAAAAGAGATCTACTTAGAAAAAATAATATGTTTTTGGGTGAAAAATAAAAAAATAATATTGAATGATAATAATATTCTAATTTTGATAATTAATCTTAAAAATATAATATGTATAATTTTACATAATTATATGTGGAGTATAATTTATTAAGGTATAAAAATTATATGATTAAAATAGTATTAGAATTGTTTAAAAAAAATAATAAGAGATAACATACTAATGACTTAATTAAAAAAAATTAAAAAAAATAAGTATAAAAAAATGAACCAAAATTTTACAAAGATAAACAGACGGAGCCTCTGTAGGTCCCGAACGGGTTTCGTGAGGGCAGAAGTCTAGAGGAGAGGGGTGAATAGACTTCTAAAAACTTTTGCGTGCAGATCAGGTGTGATGGCAGGTTGCCTGATCAGAGTGCGAGTGAATCAGTTTGGACTAATATCCAACTTATTGATCGCCTGATGGCAAATCAGTTCGGTGTCTATCAGTTTAACTGATTGTGCGGAAGCTAGTTTATACCCGTGTGAAAAACCAGTTTTATCAAGTCAAATTCTGATGTCTGTTTTCAATCAGCTGACCAACGTGTCAAACTGATCAGATCAGTTGCTTGATGCAAACTGATTCTAACTCAGAATATGTATGCGATTTTAAGTAAAGTCTTGTGCGTTAGTATACAGCAGTTAAGAACAGATAAATGCACATAAGATTTATAGTGGTTCGGACAACCAGTCCTACGTCCACTCTTCCCTATCACAAGGGGCACCAACTTAACCAACTTGGACTTAGCTTATTGTGTTAGTCCAACACAGTACACCAACAGATGTTTATAGAGTTCTCACTCAACCGATCCCAGAAATCAGAACTAGAAACCCTAGTCTGAAATCTTGCTAAAACAAACTTAACCTAACTTTTAGGTTTGGGTAAAGATTTGTTGTTGTTCCAACTGGAAATCTATCCTAGTGTTTATGTAGCCTAAAGCTAGAGGATGAGATATCTATGCTAAGAACAATGGGATGAACACTTAGAAATAATCTTCAAGTTTGTGTTCTTCGTGCGGAAATTTGTTATAGTATGAGCTTCTTGATAATTTCCGTGTCTTCACTATGAAGAGCAATCCCATATTTATAGACCTCGAAATCAAAGAGCCGTTGGAGAGCAATTTGAATTTCCGGCTATATTTGGTAGGATGCAGGATTGATTTGACGTGCTCAGGGACGGCATGGCCGAAAGCCTGAATAGTGTCTTTTATAGCCGTTTGACTTGTGCAGCGCCGAATCCCGCGTTGTCAGCTTTTTACGTATGTGTCGCGTTCTCATTGGTTAACTAGTACACCTTTTCAGTGTTTGTTCTACCAACTAAAGTTGACATTCTTCTTGTCCTGATAGTACGTATGATCTGGTGTAGTATCAGTTAACACCAGGTGTGAGCTGACCTGATCAGATAAAACTGATCAGTCTACCTGATAGAGTCTTCTGGTGCCAGTTGTCTTAGCTCAACTAGCAGACTCGGCTGATGTAGGTCTTCTGATCTTCTGGTCTTGATCTACTGGTTGTCATCTGATTTTTAGGTCTTCTGAACTTGAGCTTCATGTCTTCACTTGATCAGCTGACTATCTGATCGTCTGATCTTCTGACCTTGTCTTGTCGTCTGACTCGACTTGTCTTCTGGTCTTCTGACCTCAGCTGGTCTTCTGATTTGACCTATACATATTGAGTTCCCCCTCAATATGTGACCTATCTTATACATCAGCTATCTATACATTTCAGCTGATCATCCTAACCTGATTCTAAATCATCAGTCAGCTAACAGATCTGATTGGTCCTATTACAAACTGTTTTGGAACTTCCATCAAAACTTAATACAAATTTCCCAAAAATTTCCCCCTTTTTGATGGAACCAAAACACTTAATCAGAAAAACAGATAACAAGAATGAAATGTAAATAATAATTCTGATGCACATATCAGAAGACAATGAGTTGTTGTCTTAGAATCAGAAAAAAATAGGATATTTTATTAAGATAGATGCGTGATTACAGAAAATACCTATAATCTGATACTAAGATGACTTCTTCAAACGTGCCTGAATTTCTGAAGATGTTCCGGGATACCAAACAGTCTGTACATCCTTTGCATTAGCTAATCCAATCTGTCTCTCCCAAAGATCCCTCCATTCTTTGCAAATGCATAATAGGCTTTCTTAAATTTGACAGGATCAAGATTATTATCTGGACGCAGAGGTGGATTAAGTTGTTCGAAGGGAGGAGCTTCTAGAAATTAGGATACTTTGTTTCTAACCAGTTCCGGAATTCATCATCATTGGCAACTTGGTCTTGATGAATCGGAATCATCTCCAAGATGTACACATCACAAAGCCATTCTGCCCTGATCTGGTCCCACTCAGGAAGCAGATCTTCCCGAGCAACTAGGATGTCTTTAACAGACGCCGGAAAAGCATTCTCTTCCCAGCCAATATCTTCTGCAACAGCTTCCTTCTTTCTTTATTTCCGGATATATGCGATGTTAAGTCCTTTTGCCTCTGCCATCTTCTGCTTCTTAATAGCAGCTTCTATTATCTTCTGTCTTTTCTGCTCTTGAGTTTGTTCAGAAGACATCTAACTTTTAGATTTTGTACCGGTTATCTGATCTTGTCCCTGAGCTACAACAGTTGATTTAATCACTTTGCTCTTGCCTTTCTTTCTTTTCAGAGGTTGTTCAGATTTGGCCTGTTCATCTTCTTCTGCGAGTTTCTTTGCCAGTTCAAGGCTTTTAGCCTGATCATCAGATTCCATCCTTTTCTGCACAGAAGAAGAGAAATCTTCGATTTTGTCAACTCTGGCAACAACCTCCGACAAAGTTAACTTCTGCTCCGTGATTTCTTTTCCTTGAGCCTCGATCTCCTTGCTGTGTTGCTCTACAGTTTGTTTCAGTTCTTCAGAAAGAATGGCATCAGAAGGAATGACTTTGACTTTAGACGGAGTGACATCAGGTATATCAGATTAGGTGGCTTCTGGTATATTTGCATCAAGAGTTACCATCTGCATCTATTTTTCTTGATCTTGTCCTTCCCCCTTTTTGGTTGCATCAAAAAGGTGTGACAGTCTGAGATTCAGAGCCCGAAATTGACTCGTCATCTCCTCCTTAAGTTCCTCCACAGCAAGAGGAGTGATCCAGACATTGGCAGAAGTAGGTGCAGGACCCAGTAGCCTGTTTAATCCTGATTCAATGGCCTTCCTGGTCTGATTAACAGAATGTTCAAATCTCTTCCAGCCAAGATCCATACAGGAGTCAGTCCTTTCTAAAGATCCCCAGACACTTTCTAAGAGAACCTGCGTCTCTTTAAGCATATCAATCTGGATCTTTAGCTTCTCAGCTAGAGGGTCAACATGTTTCATTATAGAGCCGAGGATAGAATCATGCATATGAGTGATCTTTTCAACAGTTAGCATCCTCTCTCTGTCAACCAGGTGCCTATGTTCTTCTTCGAATCGCTTCATTAGATCTGTAGCGAGAGTTGTAAATTTTTCATCAAAGGAAGCCTTTACCCCATCTTGTATTATCGATGTAATAAGATCTAGGGTATCGGCGCTCAGCACATCAGTCTAGTCAGATGTTGATGCCTTGCCAAGCTGGGTCTCACCTGTAGCACCCACTCTTGGTTCATCGGCAGCTTCCTCAAAGTCTGCATCAGCTTGAGGTTCTGCTGATTCTTCAAACTCCCTGGCAATCCCAAACTTGTCATGAATTAGCCACCTGATATCATCATCAGAAGCCAATTCAGCAGCGCTTTCAACCCTTGCATTCTCCAAACATCTCAACTCCAGATCCACAAAGTAATCCGAGTCCATAGATTCCATGAGGATCAGAAACTCCTCGATGCTCTTGACGCATCCCTCGAATACAATCTCTTCAATGCGGTCTTTGAAGACCGGGATGATTAATCAAATCGGGCACAATTCAAAGCGAGATACTCCTTCACTGCTTCTTGGAATGTATAACCTTTGGGCTCTCTTCTTCTGGAGATCCAAGTAGTGTTCTGATGTTGAAGGGGTTGTGAGACATTAAGACATAGAGATCATCGCTTGGCATAGTCTTAGCAGATTCTCCAACTGCTTCAGTACCAGGTGCAGAAGAGGTAGCTGGCTCAGATGGGTGTATTTGTGGTTCTATGGCTATATCTGATTGATATTGAGGAGATGTATGAATATTTGGTTGTTCTGTTGATTGGGGAGCAGATGGGTCGGCTGAAGGTTGAGGATTTTGAGGAATTTCCAGTTGAGATGAGGATTGATCAGGATGTATTGGCTCAACTGGTGTGGGATCTGCTAACTGAGCTTGGGTTGTTTCTGGTTGAGGTGGTTTAGTAACTTGTTGATCAGGTTGAAGGTGAGTAGTGAGTTGTTAAGGTGATTGTGGGGTAGGTGATCTGGGAAAATAAGGGGATTCACGACTCAGAAATAGTGTGCTCAGGTGTGCTGAGTCAGATGGTTCAGACTGAGCCTTGTCAAGATTTTCTTCTGCAGCATCACCAACCTCCATCTTATCGAGACTCTCTTATTATTGTCGCTCTCGTCGATCTTGTTGTGTGTTCGAGAACTCACGGCCGTCTCCTTACCGAGTAACTTCGAGTTGCGGAAACCGCCGATTCCAGAAATTCAACATCGCTGTCTTCGTCTGAAAGACCCTCGGAAAAGCGATCCGGTCCCGATTGACAACATAGAGGTGAGGTTCTTCTGTCGCTTCTTACCTGCGTCAGAAGGTTTACTCACAACCTATTTTCTCTTCGATCTGGCCTTTGATAGGGCTCCCCCTTCTGTCTGCACAGATGATGTGTGCTTAGGTTTCAGCACATATGGTGTTGGATCATCATCAGATAGCCCATACAGTTCTTCGTCCTTGAGTAACAATGCCTTGAACTTTTCCAAGTATGGCTTTTGACCAATTTCTGACCAAGGATAGTCGTTGGGAAGCTTATCAGTAAGGATTATCGAGACCTTGTGAATGTTGGCTATGTTCTTGGTCAGCACAACTTGATTATTCTTGTCTTTGCCAAACTTTTCAGTTTCCAGCACCAACCGATGTTTGAATAACCCCATCCAGTTCATGTCTGGGGACTTCTCAATGATTGCGGCCATCACATACTGCTTTTGTTGGGTTAACGCATCTGGGCTGAAAGCTATCCCAAGAATTACTTTCGAGACAATCTCGAAAAGCAGCCTATACTTCCTTCGGAGGTAGGGAACCTTGACATTTGTGAGGTGAGTGATGTTCCCAGGCCTTAATAGCACTTTCTGCAGATACTCTTTATCTGACATCCCAGCTGTGAACTCATCAAGGTAGTTCCTGCCCGTTTGAAGACGAAAAATCCTTCTGAGATCCTCGTTGGTGACATCGATCCTGTGCCCACCGACGAATGAGAAAAGCTCCTTATTGTTTGTCTCCTTTAGTCTTCTCAGAAATTCCAGTGATTCAATGATATGTACATTGTTCAAATGACAATAACAGAATTGATCGAGTCCACAGGCTCTTAGACATTCCAAAATCTCCCTTGATTCTGGATCATTTGTGACAGTGAATATGACATACTTTTCATTGATGACATTTTTTAGCATGGAAGAATAATCACAACTTTCCGATGGCACTATAGATGTAGAATCCATTTTCTGAAGGCATAAACAATTACACAAAATTTAGGGCTAAGTGAAAGAACATAATCAGTCACAAAGTTATATACATAAAAGAGCAATTATGTGTATCATTCATATGTATATCTATCCCCATTGTGCATATAGTGCAAGATACGAAAAAAAAACAGTTCAAGTCCCATTTGAACATGATTAAGAGTAGACATATAATTCTATAATCTTATCATGACATGCTATTTGTGAATCAAAACAACAAGAAAAAAGAAAATTACCAGAAAAAGCGATATGAGGATTTCAAAAGACAAATTAATCGCTTGAATATTTTGAGAGTTAGAGAATTTTCTGGAACTGATTTGCGGTTTTTAAGAAGTTTTGAAATGTGAAAGGTTTTCAGAGAAGAGGTATCAGGGTTTTAAATGAATGGGAGGGAAAAACATTTTACACGATTATTTTTGAAGCTACTTGAGTGTCCTTGATTTAATTGGACGGTCAAGATTGAGGTGGTTGAAAAATAATTAAATCGTGCGGTCAGGAATTTTAAACCGGCAGACTTTTGGACTTAAAACTTTGCAATAAATGCATTTAACACAAAATCCCACGTCTGCATTTAATGCTTGCAGACATGACATCATAAAGTAATGGGAACAGTAATAGCTGGTATAAAATAAGCATAAAAGTAAATCAGAAAACGTATCTGACTAACTGATATTGTAATCAGTTAGTTACCACTGTTGATCTGATCTGGTTGGCATGATTACTGTTGATCTTACTGATGGTAGCCTATCCCTTAGTATTTCTCAAGGGTGCAGAAGTCGGAAGGAGGTAGTCGAGCGTTTTATGGCCGCCTAGGCGCCGCCTAAAAACATCCATTTTTTTTCAGAAAATAAAAGCAATTAGGCATAGTTGTACTTGTACATCGGATAAGACCCATAAAGCATGAGCTGCCAAGTATATTACACATTAATTAAGTAGTCTATTTTATAAAGCATAAAGCATATATCAGACTATGACTTGATAGGCTATATCTTTCCCCCACCCACCCACTCTATTTCTTCTTCCTGCTATTTCCAATTCCACCCACTGTATTACCTTTTTCTCCCATTTCCTATACTTACCAACAAACACAAACACACGGTGAAATGAAATAACCCACATCAAATTTGAGGTGTGTGCGGAAATAGTGAGTGGAAAGGTGGCGTAAGCAAGCAGAGAGCGGTAGGCTTAGAAATTAGGGTTTTGAATTTTTTTTTTGTCTCAGTCTCTTCTCATTTTCTGGTAATGGTGTAGTGGTGGGGGTGGAACTGAATAAAAGAGTATTTTTTTTTATAAAAAAAACGCCTTGGTGAAGAACCGATTTGGCCGCCTAGGCGGCGACGAACTCCTCCGAGCGATTTTCTGTCCAATTTTCGTAAAATTGGGGCGGCCGGCTGCCGCCTAGCCCGATTTCTGCACCCTTGGTATTTCCCAACAATATCCTTCTTATCTGATTAGATTCCTTCTGATCCTATTTGATCAGTTGACGTTCCCCCTTCAACGGTTATCTTTGATCAGTTCTTGACTGATCTTCCAGATTGGTTGAGGTACCATACTCAACTGATCCTTCTTATCTGATCAGTCTTTTATCTGATCAGATTTCTGTGGATCCAATCTGATCTACTCTGATCAAGTCAAGTCTTGGGATGTGTGCTCCGCCAAACTTTAATCTCGAAAAATCGAAGAGTCGCCTCGATTCCCTAAGTCGGCACGATTTGACATTCGCAATGATGGTCTGGATATTTTATGATATCACACGCTATAACCTCATCCAACCATCAGCCGCGTATCACTTACGCGCTGTCCTTGCGGTGCCAATTTCTCTGAAGGGCCTTGAGAAGTTAAATTTGCATTTCTACCCCTGCTTTTTCTCTATAAATAAGACTTGGGTTTTAGAAATGCATAACACAACCCATTCACCATACTTCAAGCTTTATAATCCATGTATTCCGGTGAACCCTTAATTTCGGCGAGACTTCCGGCAAAAACCTTCCTTTACCCTACTCAAATGATTTCAGCTTCTCAAATCAACTTTGTGCTCCCCTCATTACTGCTTTCGTCGTCATCGAAGAATGTTCATACGATTATTGCCAAGCTTCTCTACCACCGGGGTGGCGGATCTGCCGTCGCAAATGAGAAGAAACTGCTCCTGACCGTATGCGCCTTGTGCGCCTATCGAGATGACGAAATTAGCATCAACAGACTCCATCTGATATGTAACATGAGTTTAGTATACGATCTTGATCGGACAATACACGATCTGGATCAGGCTAAACTCAATATTTACATGTGACACTTGTGTCCATGTGGTGTACCGCACCATATCTATGACACTCGTGTTCATTTAAAGCTGGGAGTCCCATTGATTTTAGGACTAGGGGCTTCTGGCTTGGTTTTCTTTTAAAGTCTTTCTCACCCCTTCCGGGAGAGCAAGAGTTTAGGGTTTATGTACTGACTTCCGGGTCTTTTGTACTATAACTTGTAATGAAAATCTGACCTCCGGGTCTTTATCAATGAAAAGTTCTTTTATTCCATTGTGTTGGATCTATTTCCTTATGCGATTGTAGCTTTAACCTTATGCAACTTGCTTGTTAAATCCCTTGCTTAATCGACTTGCAAAGTTTGAAACATTTAATCTGACTAGTTCTCTTTTAATCTGATATTCCTTTTTTTGATCAGATCTGATCAGTTGAGGTACCTTACTCAACTGATTCTTTCTATATGGCAGTCTCTTAACCAACTGGTCTTGGAGACCAGTCCACAAAATATTTCTGGTGCACTTTCTCCAAGGTCCAGAAGCCCTAGCTCATTGCATAAATCTCTGAATCTGACTTCAGCTAGTGGCTTGGTTAGAATATCAGCTTTCTGCTTATCAGTATGGATCTTTTCCATTATGATATTCTTCTTTTCAACATGATCTCTTATAAAATGGTGTCTGACATCCACATGCTTGCATCTTGTATGTAGAACAGGATTCTGAGTGATTGCAATAGCGCTATTACTGTCACAGAATATAGGTACGTTCGTAACTACAATGTTGTAATCCCCCAGCTGCTGACTAAGCCAGAGCAGTTGGGAACAACAGCTTCATGCAACCATATATTCTGCTTCAGTAGCAAATGTTGCAACTGATGTATGCTTCTTTGAAAACCAAGAGATCAGTTTACTACCTAAAAACTGACATGTACCTGAGGTTGATTTTCTGTCTATTCTGCAACCTCCATAATCAGAATTAGAATACCCACTAAGCTCTAGATTATCATCTGATGGGTAGAATAAACCAAGGTTTACTGTCCCCTTCAGATACTTAAGAATCCGTTTAGCTGCTTCCAGGTGGTTTTGCATTGGATTTGCCTGAAATCTGACACATACACCTACTGCAAAAGTTATATATGGGCTACTGGCAGTCAGGTATAGTAGTGATCCAATGAGAGTCCTGTAGTCTTTCTGATTGGTTTTCTGACCATTCTCATCTGGATCCAGTCATCATAGGAATTCTGGCTTCCTTACAGTTTTGAACTTCAAACTTGGCCAACAAAGTCCTAGTGTACTTCGCCTGGCAGATGAATATCCCTTCTGTACTTTGCTTAACTTGAAGACCCAGAAAGTAATTCATCTGACCCATCATGGACATCTCGAACTTCCCTTGCATCAGCTTGCTGAATCTGTCACATAGATCCTTGTTGGGAGATCCGAAGATGATATCGTCCACATAAATCTGAACCATCAGAATATCTTCTCCATCTTCTATTCTGAATAAGGTTCTGTCCACTATTCCTTTAGTGAATCCACTGTCTATCAAGAACTAAGAGAGTGTATCATACCAAGCTCGAGGAGCTTGTTTCAGGCCATAAAGAGCTTTTCTTAAATGGTACACCTGGTCGCCTTTTTCAAAGCCAGTAGGTTGTTCAACATAAACTTCCTCAGCTAGTACCTCGTTTAAGAATGCACTCTTTACATCCATCTGATACACAATGAACCCTCTCCGTGGGCAAGATATGCTAAAATGCGGACGAATGGCTTCGAAAGCGAAGCGGCGGGTGCAAAGGTCTCATCATAATCAGTTCCTTCTGATTGTGAATACCCCTTAGCAACAAATCTTGCCTTATTTATGGTTATGACATTATTCTCATCTCTCTTGTTCTTGAATACCCACTTTGTGCCAATCACATCTTGATGGGTTGGTCCATCCCCACCAAATTCCAAACTCGATTTCTTTCAAAAAGCTGCTTCAGTTCTTCTTGTATGGCTAGAATCCAATTTGCATCCTGTAGAGCTTCTTCAATGGTGGTTGGTTCCTTTAAAGACAGATAACAACAATACATGACACTTTCACCAATCTGATGTCTAGTTTTAACTCTATCAGATGGGTCTCCGATGATCAGATCAGTTGGATGACTGGTTATCCAGGTCCTTCTTTTCTGATTTTCATCAGTTTGGAAAGCATCATCCTCATCTGATAATAGTTCATCACCAGAGATTGGGAGTGGTGCAGAAATATGATCCACTTGACATGGACAAGTCTCAGCTGATGTTGGACTCATCATGTGTTGATGTATGTCCGTAGGAACATCAGGTGTTCCCCCTGAACCGAATGGTTCGGTTATTCTTATCTCAAATTGCACCAACTTCTTCATTGGCAGGTTATGCGTACCTTAGGGTCTGATTGACCTGGTGAATCAGTAAGATCAAGTTTTGGAACATACACTGTTACGTGATATGATCATTTATCCTTGATACTTAGCTGATCCATTTTCTGTGCATCAGGTACCGGTTGATCTGGTACTGCTTGTTCTGAGGCAGATTTCTCTTGTTCAGAAGAAGTCTCATCAAAGACCACATGAGGTGTTTCTTCCACAACTAGGGTTTGCCTGTTGAACACCCTGAAAGTCTTGCTGGTTGAGGAATATCCTAAGAATATACCCTCATCTGACTTGGCTTCAAAGGTTTTCAACTGACTCTTCCCATTGTTGTGTATGAAACACTTGCACCCAAAAACATGAAAGTAAGAAACACGAGGTTTTCTGCCCTTCCACAGTTCATAGGGTGTTTTGAAGTGAGCCTTAGTTAGAGAACATCTATTCTGAGTGTGGCATGCAGTGTTGATGGCTTCTGCCTAGAAACAACTTGGGGTTACATGTTCAGCTAACATAGTGCGAGCAGCTTCTTTGAGTGTTCTGTTTCTCCGTTCTGCTACTCCATTTTGTTGTGGCGTTCTTGCAACTGATGTCTCATGCTGTATTCCAAACTTAGTGCAAAAAATAGTAATAAAAGAGTTCAGAAATTCTGTACCTTTGTTTGATCTGATTTTTACTATACTGACACCCTTCTCATTCTGTAGTTTCTTGAGCAGCTCGGGTATCTTTATTGTAGTCTCATTCTTCTTATGTAAGAATACCACCCAGGTAAACTTGGAATAATCATCCACAATCACCAGAGTGTATTTGCGTCCGTTGAGACTAACTGGTGTAACTGGTCCAAATAAATCCATATGGAGCAGTTGCAATACTCTGCTGGATGCTGGTTCTGGGATTCCTTTGAATGAGTCTTTTACTTGTTTTCCCTTCTGACATGCGACACATGTCTGATCCTTAGAGAATACCTCATTCGGAAGACCCTCAACCAAAGACATCCTTGCTATCTTGTTAAAAGTTTTAAAGTTCAGATGGCTCATTCTCTAGTGCCAGAGCCAACTGTTGCTTTTGGAACTCTTAACAATCAGGCATGCATTTCTTGGACAACTGTTCCAATCTACTATGTAGATTGTTCCTTTCCTTAAACCAGTTAACAAGATCAGTTGAGTAACTCGATTTCTAATAGTACATTGATCAGTCGAGAACTCAACGCTGAATCCGTTGTCGCAGAATTGTGAAACTGATAACATATTATGCTTTAAACCTTCGACATACGAGACTCCTGTGACCTGTACATCATCATTCTCTAAGGTTCTGAATCCTCTGGTAAAACCAAAGTTATCATCACCAAAGAGTACACGTGGGCCTTCTTGTTCTGTGTAAGAGCTAAGGAGATGTTTGCTTCCAGTCATGTGCCTTGAACATCCACTATCAATGTACCAGATAGTTGCTTGTATACCTCCTTTATTGGCCAAACCCACGCGAACCTCCAATCAAATCAGGCTTTAGGCACCCCAGTAGAATCGGGTCCTGGGGGGTTAGAAGTACCTTTCGGGATCCAAACATATCTTGCACCTTTGTTAAAAACAGAGGGCCTGATTTGTCTCCCATAAACATCTACATAATCATACGTTTCTTCATATACAATCTGGTCAGTATGATCATGAGTGTGAGCCTTGGATGACTCAGAAGACTTGGGCCTTTTCATTGAAATCTGTCTTCTTTTAATCCAGTGGGGCTCAGGTGCAGCAGCCCTAGGTTTCTAATTATAAGGGTAGGTACGACTGCTACCATTAAAAGATTCATATCTTTTTGGCATATCTGGTTTCAGCAGTTTACCCTTAGCTTGCTTGTTAGGCAGCTTGACTGATTAGATTTCAGATCAGATTTCCTTTGGAGAGGTTGTCTTTTCTAATTTCTAATTTGCTGATCAGGTTGAGGTCTCTTCAGAAGAACAGAGTTTTTCTGTTGATTCCTCGGCTGATGCTTAATCAGTTGTGGTACATTTTTGTTCCCTTTCTGATTAGGCACTTGTTTTTCCTGTTCAGCAGGTCTATTCCCTTTATTTGATACAGTTTTAACTTTTCGTGTATCCAGATCAGAAACTCGTTTGGTTACACTTTTCTGATGTGAACCAGACGGGGCTTTTGAGGATGTAGAAGGGTTTTCATACCCAATTCCCTTCTTATTAGTTGACGTACGAAAATAGTTGTTCAGATCTTGAACGGTCTTAGAAGATTTCGTGAAAACCTCTATTTTCTTATGTAAACTATCCTCAGTTGTTTTTAGACTCTCATGAAGTCGGAAGAGTTCATCAAACTTAGCCTGAAGTATTTTAAGATCATCAGCTTGCTGTTGGTTAATAGTTAGATGTTCCTTAATCAGTTTACCCTGATCAGTAGAACTGACTTTCAGAAACTCCAGTTCTGCAGTCATCTTCTGAACAATTTCAACTGATTTTAGTTCAACAACTTTTCTGACAGCATTTTCTTTAACAAGTTGGGTGTTCTCAATCCATAGCTTGTTGTTCTCAGCTTCCACTATTGTATAAGTGTCTACTGCATTAGAGAGATCATCAAGCAATTGCTAACTATAGAGTTGCAGGTCAATCTCTCCAGCAGGTGTGCTTAGCACAGTAGGTGTGGAAACATGAAACACAGAACGTTTAGAGGATACCTCAGATTGGTCTTCCTCTTTAGCCATAAGACAGATGTCATCATCAGATCATTGTAGTGGTAGAAATCATCAGCGTTGCTTATCAGACAGAAGTCCTCTACAGAAGAGTAGTCAGAGTCCTCTGAAGGCAGATACGAATCGTCAATCCCAGATGTATCAGCAATCATGGCTTTTCTGTCTCTGTATCTTTGTTCTCGTCTGTTCCGCTCGTCTTCTCTTTCTTTTAGAGTCAGGTCCGGGCAATCTGCACTGTAATGACCTGGTTTCTGACAGTTGAAACACGTTCCTCATTCCACGGAATTCCTTCTGCCAGGTGAGTCATTTCGTCTGTAGAATCTGTCTGGTGACTTACCTGTCTGCTTGTAGTCTGAGTTTCTCCTTTCTGATCTGTTGTCTCTTCTTTCATCAGATCGATCATCTCTTTTCTTATCTTCTCTGCGTTCCTCTCTATGATCATCTCTTCGGTCATCAGATCTGGTCCTTTCTGGTGATCTGTCAGTTGACCTCCTATCTCTTCCTCTGCTGTTCTGATAATCTCTATAGAATCTTCGATATTTTCCCAGTTGAATGTTGGATCTCTCAAGTTTTCTGATCAGCAAAGAAATCTGTTCTTTCTGACTTATGTCATTCCCAACAGGTTCAGTAGACTTTGAGTTGCTGCCGGCTGCTTTGAATGCAACTGATTTTGATGTGGCAGGTGTGACTTCGGCAATCGACTCATCTTTTTCTTCTTGCCCTCTTTCAATTAGATCGAACTCATGGGCTTTGAGGCTCAGAAACATGTTGCTTGGCTTCATCTTAGCAATATCTTGACAATCCTTTATCACTGTGACTTTCATATCCCACTTCTTAGTCAGAGATCTCAAGATCTTGTAATTAATGTCTTTATCTGACATTTCTCGTCCTAGTTCCCGTAGCTTGTTGACAGACATGGTGATTCTTCCATCGAGCTGATTTATGGTTTCATTTGGCAACATCTTAAGCTTCTCAAACTTTACCAGCTCGACTTGCAATATGTTGTCTTTGATCAGATCATTCCCTTCGCACATCTCAGCAAGTGTATCCCATATCTATTTAGCTGTTTTGAGATACTTGATCTTCTCTCGTGATCTTATCCATCGTCTTCATGATGATGTGTCTCGCAACTCGTATCCAGAGTTGACAACTTCCTCTCTTCAGCATCCATCAGAGATGGACTCTTTCTGATCCGAGCGCCAACTGGAAAATCTGGATCACCACCTTCAGCTGGGTTGTTGTGGTAGATAATAATGGGTTCTTGTTCAAGAACTTCCATCATTCTGCTGCTGATGGCTCCCAGATGGTTGCACATGATTATTGTCCAATCTGCATACTCATCAATAGAAAACTTTGGCAGATCATGATACATACCGGATGTATTATCCATGCTGAGTGAGTTTTGAAAACAAATGAAATTTAAAAACAGGTTTTTCAAGATCTGTTCAAGTGACCACAAAGGTTCTTCCTCAAAAACCGATGATATTCAAAGCCAGTGGTCCATAGAGCCACTGCTCTGATACCACTTGTAGGTCCCGAACGGGTTTTAAGTGAGGCGTGTCTAGAGGGAAGGGGTGAATAGACTTCAGAAAACTTTTGAGTGCAGATCAGGTGTGATGGCAGGTTGTCTGATCAGAGTGCGAGTGAATCAGTTTGGACTGATATCCAACTTACTGATTGCCTGATGGCAAATCAGTTCGGTGTTTATCAGTTTAACTGATTGTGCGGAAGCTAGTTTATACCCGTGTGAAAAATCAGTTTTATCAAGTCAAATTCTCGATGTTCTTTTTCAATTAAATGAATTAACGTGTCAAACTGATCAGATCAGTTGCTTGATGCAAACTGATTCTAACTCAGAATATATTTGCGATTTTAAGTAAAGTCGTGTGCGTTAGTATAAAGCAGTTAAGAACAGATAAATGCACACAAGATTTATAGTGGTTCGGACAACCAGTCCTACGTCCACTCTTCCCTATCACAAGGGGCACCAACTTAACCAACTTGGACTTAGTTTATCGTGTTAGTCCAACACAGTACACCAACAGATGTTTATAGAGTTCTCACTCAACCGATCCCAAAAATCAGAACTGGAAACCCTAGTCTGAAATCTTGCTAAAACAAACTTAACCTAACTTTTGGGTTTGGGTAAAGATTTGTTGTTGTTTCAACTGGAAATCTATCCTAGTGTTTATGTAGCCTAAAGCTAGAAGATGAGATATCTATGCTAAGAACAATGGGATGAACACTTAGAAATAATCTTCAAGTTTGTCTTCTTTGTGCGGAAATTTGCTATAGTATGAGTTTCTTGATAATTTCTGTGTCTTCACTATGAAGAGCAATCCCATATTTATAGACCTCGAAATCAAAGAGCCGTTGGAGAGCAATTTGAATTTCCGGCTATATTTGGTAAGATGCAGGATTGATTTGACGTGCTCAGGGACAGCATGGCTGAAAGCGTGAATAGTGTCTTTTATAGCCGTTTGACTTGTGCAGCGCCGAATCTCGCGTTGTCAGCTTTTTACGTACGTGTCGCGTTCTCATTGGTTAACAAGTACACCTTTTCAGTGTTTGTTCTACCAACTAAAGTTGACATTCTTCTTGTCCTGACAGTACGTATGATCTGGTGTAGTATCAGTTAACACCAGGTGTGAGCTGACCTGATCAGATAAAACTGATCAGTCTACCTGATAGAGTCTTTTGGTGCCAGTTGTCTTAGCTCAACTAGCAGACTCGGCTGATGTAGGTCTTCTGATCTTCTGGTCTTGATCTATTGGTTGTCATCTGATTTTTAGGTCTTCTGAACTTGAGCTTCATGTCTTCACCTGACCAGCTGACTATCTGATCGTCTGATCTTCTGACCTTGTCTTGTTGTCTGACTCGACTAGTCTTCTGGTCTTCTGACCTCAGCTGGTCTTCTGATCTGACCTATACATATGGAGTTCCCCCTCAATATGTGACCTATCTTATACATCAACTATCTATATATTTCAGCTGGTCATCCTAACCTGATTCTAAATCATCTGTCAGTTAACAGATCTGACTGGTCCTATTACAAACTGTTTTGGAACTTCCATCAAAACTTAATACAAATTTCCCAACAGCCTCCTTTTGAAAGACATCTCTACCTTACCACGACTCAAAACTGCTAAAAACCTTCTTTTTATTGAGGGCCCTTAAGGGCCGCCTAATAAGATATTTATGACTAGTGATGGGTATTATTGATGTGTCAATCCTTGATTGTGAGTTTTTCTATTTTTAAGGGACTCAATTTGAGGTTAATTTCAATAACTATGAGGTTATTGATTACATTGTTATTGTTTGATTAAAATATCAGCGATGAGTATCATATGAGGACCTATAAAAAAAGTATCATTTGAGGAAGGCTGAGTTAGAGTGGAATTAAATAATAGAAATAGGATAATTAATTACTTTTTTCTATTCTCATTACGGGTAACAAAAGTTACAAAATTAGCAAGCAATATTAATGAGAACAATTCTCATTATCAAGTAATATTAATGAGAATAATTCTCATTATCCCCAACCATGCAATTTTTTATCACTTAATAGTGTTGAGATTATACTGGAAAGTATGCTTTTACTTTGTATAATCAAAACTGAATTTCGGACTTATTTACTGAAATAAATTGTTTATCAGTGATGCTTTAAATATCATTGAATGTTACATATATGTTGGTCCCGGTGCAAACGAGTCTTACACGTGTATGGGGGGGGAATACACGTGTTCAGTGTTTTTAAAACTTTTTCTTACTGAGGTCAGCTTGGGTCAGATAATCCTGAAGATTAGGTCATGAGAAGCACAAATCACTCTGAGTCAAAGTCTACTGAGACACTGATCCTCGAAGTCTTTTCAAAGAACCTCGGATAATCCCAACCGAGTCCTGAGTTTGAGAGATCCCGAGTTGCTTGGATCGAGATAACTAACTTCATCAACCCTCGTAAGAGTAAGTTCGGTTTGGTAACTATCCGTTCTAGCTACTCGGATGTCTTGAATGGTTGCCCCTTTAGTTTATACTCGCTTTTAAGCTTTCTTTGAAAACCTTCATTTGAATGGAATAGTGATTAGGTCGTGATTCAATTATATGCAACTTCAAATGATTGATTCAAACCGAAATATCAGTGAAAAATATGCTTTCAAACTCAGTGATGCAACAGTTAAGCACAAATAAGGAAATCAATAAACAACACAAAGAATTTATAGTGGTTCGTAGACTCAAGCTCCTACGCCCACTCGCTCCGATCCTCGGAGAAATTCACTAATCACTTCGAAATAGTCTGACTACCTCGATAGATAGTTTATTTACTCAACTCGCCCCGAGCTTTTCGACTACTCCACGTGTTTACTTACTCAACCCGACCTTGAGCTTTTCGACTACCTCCGTAGTTTACTTACTCAAACACAAACAAGCTTTCGACTACCCTCAGAGCTTACTAACTTCTCCTCTAGAGCTTTCTCGACTACTCCAATGTAGTTTACTAACTCTTTACAACTCTTCTCACCAACAAACACACTCCAACTACCTTCTCCAAGGGTTTGGGGTTTCGGTTGGTTTCCAACTAGGATGAGATATCCTTTACAATGAAGTACAATGCAAAGTCTAGGATATCTCGACTAAGCTATTGAATATATCTTATCAAACTAGGCTTAGTTTAGTGAGCTCTCTTCAATATAAAAGCACTTGGGAAATTCTAAGTTTTTCGAGTGCTTTAACTTTGCAATAATAAGTTTGAGCTTCTTGAGTTGCTTATAAATTTCCCGTAACCTTACAATGTAGGGGTCACCAAGATTTATAGCATACACCAAGGTCACTCTTTTTGAAAACTATCCGTTGGAGAGATAGCCGTGAGTTTCCTCTTATGGTGTGTGAGGAACGACTATATTTAGGGTTTGAAACTCCCTAACACGTTTTAGGCAATAGCCTTTCATGTAGCCGGTCTTCACTTTTTGCAGCCTGGAACTTTTGTACATCTGACATCTTTTTTTGACACCACACCGCCGTTAATGTCGATATGGTACGATGTTGTCTTCCTCTTTTTTACTTTTGTCTCCGGTTAAAGGTAGACACCTTCAACGACTCTTTTTGGTTACAAACTCGAAGTTGATATAACCTTAACAACACTTTGTCTTAGTTCCTTTTGTCCCGCGTTTGAATGTCTTGGCAATATCTATCTTTTTTTTTTGAATCGCGTTTTTCTCAAGATTGCATCCTTCCGGATAGATATTTTCAATGCCTCGGAACATTCAGGTTTATACTGAGCATTCAATACATTCTTGAGTCTTGATAATTACTTCGCCGCCTATTTTTGATCTTCGATTCTTGATCTTACCTTACGTGTCTTCGATGTCTTCGAGTCTTAGGCGTCTTACGAGTCTTGAATCTTCACGAGATATCTTGGTGATATCTTTTAGTCTTCATCTTTGAGTCTTGATTCCTCGGTTTCATCTTGAGTCTTGATATCTCGATTTCTGCTTGAGTCTTGATATCTCGGTTTCATCTTTAGTCTTGGTTCTTCGAAACATCTTGAGTTCTTCAGAATCTTCAGATCTAAACCAGATCTATATCTGCTGAATATACATTTTGCAGATATCATCCTGACTCAACTATCAAGATTATCCTGAACATGTCATACTCAGGGGTTTTGGGATCTAATCAAAATCATATATCTTTTATTAAATTCATCTCCCAACAATTTCCCCCTTTTTGATGATGCCAAAACCTATCTTGTTACAACCATATAACCTAAACTCAGGTTTCAGTTTATCCTATTATAAGATTGGTTATGTCTCCCAACAATTTCCTAAATCAGAGAATCTCCCAACAATTTCTGAGAATCTCCTAACATTTAATCATTCAATCAATTTCTTCAGTAATGAATCTTCTCAAATAGTTCATCACCAAATACTTAAACAATTCATTCAGAGACATTCATTCAGCATATCAAAAGTAAAAGACATGTAAATAAGATAATGAGATATTATCTTTTTGAGCACAAATGATACATTTTCATTAATGATGAGTAGTCTGTTACAGGTTACAATGAAATTTATCAAAAACAAAAAATAAGACACAAAGATAGAAAGAATTACAAGTGTCTTCAGGTCTTCAGTCTTCAAATTTGGCTCTTCAGTCTTTTGCTCTTGGTTTTGATCCGCTTCTTCACCAGATATCTTATTCACTTCATCACGGGCACTTCGGGTTGAACATTCCAAATACCTCTTCTTCAGAGCATCTCTTTCCTTAATAATATCCGGACTGTTCCCTGTTAAACCCAACTGAGCAGCATATTGAGCAATTTCTTGAATAATGCCTGTCTCATTCACCATGCCATTATCAAGTCTTGGAGGAGGGTAGGAATATGGACCAGGGGCTACTATCTGTACCTTTCCTTCATCTGCTAAGTTCATCCAACTTTGGAGATATTTTGGATAGAAGGTTAGGAGATATTCGATGAACGCTTCATTTTGATCCGAGCTTTCTCCACTCCTCGAAAGCACATCATAATAGAACCGTAAGGTTCTCTTGACCTCTTCCCACACATCGTTGAATTTGATAGGCATCCATTTGTCAACGTGTGGCCACTTCAGTGCTTTTGATGTCTCTCTCCTTTTGCTCGCAAACTTTTTGAATTCACTCATTCGCTTTAGTTCTTCTTCAGTCTTCTTCCCGATCACAGTAGACGCGCTGAGACCGGCGACAACTTTCTTAGCCTGTTCTATCTGGAGTGTCTTCAGAGCATTGTTCGTGTTGAAGACTTTCTTTTTCTGCTGACCTGAAGATTCTTCCAACTCTTCCATCAACTTCCTTTGGACTGGCTTAGAAGCCTTAGCTCGCTTGGTTTCAGGTTGAACAATGCCCAAGGCTTTCCTCTTCATAGGCAATTCAGTAGCAGCCTGGCTTGTTCCAACCTTAGCTCTAGCACTCAGTTTCTCTCTTGCAACATCAAGCATGGTTTCCTCAGAAACTCGAGTGTAGATAGGCTTCTCCACCGAATCGAACTTTTGTCGAAGAAACGACTTCTTTCAAGGCTCGGATAGGCTATTCATTTAAGCTTCTTTTCTGCTTTTTTTTCCAAAGACGTGCAATAACTTCCCGAGGTCTTCATTTGGTCTTTCCCCTTCTTGCACCGTAATTTGGAAGAAGTCCGGAGAGTCTTTGTGTCCATGTGATATTGCTCTTTGCTCACACAAATAAGACCTCTCCTTTCTATCCGATCTTGTTCATCTTCCAAATCTTGAGATGGTTCTTAGCCACGTAAAATTCTTCTTCGATAAATGGGCAAACGCCGAGAGAGCTTTTTAAACATCTCGTCATCTTGGTCATGAGCATTGAGCTCATTTCCTCAACAAATAGATTTGATCAAGACCTCATTCTTCTCTGCCAGTTTCACCTCTAGAAATTCAAGATTCTCCGGTGCTTGTTTTGATTCGGCAAAGACTCAAACCGGCCTTTGACTCCTCCAAATTTTTCATTCAAATTTTATCTTCCATGGAGGTCATCTGTGGAGGTCGAGTGTTTTGGATTTGCACCAGTTCTGAAGAGTGATTAAGATTCTCCATCTTCTGAGCTTGGCTGGCCAATGTTTCTTCCATCTGATCGATCTTGTTCATCATTGGCTCAACCTTCTCAAGTTTCTCCATCAAGGGAGTAAGGTCGATCTCAGGAACCTTCTGCACCTTCAATGGCGATTGATCATCTGAGGTTCGACACAAACCCGAGGGGTCGGTCTGCGCACTGAGCTTCAGCTTCATCCTGAGCTCCAGTCTCCAACTGAGCCTCAGTCTGTACATCAGACAATTCAGAGTTAAAGATAGAACTTTCAGTAACTTTGACATAATTGTTAATAGTGTCAAAAGGTACGAAGAGTCTTAACCGATCCGAGGTTGAATGATTTCAGTTTGATCAGCACAAGAAGTTTCCTTCTCCATCTGAGACTGATCCTCAGCATCTCCCTGTTGGTCCCCATCTTGAAATTTGTCTCTGCTGCTAGGGGCACCAACCTCAGTATCTCTCCTCTCAGCTATCTTCCTCTGAACCAGCTTATCAAAATCGGCATTTTTCATCCTGAGCTTTGTCTTCCCCGAATCCCGAGAATTCAACAGAATGTTTGTCTCCTCATTCCAACGATCTTCCCTCCAGATGCGTGATGTTGGAATCTCGGGAAGAGTCCGATTGAGATGAAAACCGTTGTCCTTAATCCGAAAGATATCTTGCAG
Organism: Stenogyne calaminthoides; assembly: GCA_037126765.1. Taxonomy (NCBI): domain Eukaryota; kingdom Viridiplantae; phylum Streptophyta; class Magnoliopsida; order Lamiales; family Lamiaceae; genus Stenogyne; species Stenogyne calaminthoides. The sequence goes on from JBBCBC010000011.1 coordinate 18,405,188, forward strand.
ACCCGGTATTAGGTGAGCTCGGGGTAGCGATCCAAGGATGAACCGTTCCCCTTGCTCCTCCGGCTTCGGTTTCTTAAAATACCTTCTTCCATCTCGGGCTTTTCTGGTTCGGTTAAGTATCGGTGAAGGATCAAGAAGTAAATCACTCAGGAGCTCATCCAAAATAAGCTGCTCCTGAGTCTCAGCAACGTCTGTTTGTTGTGCAGTCAGGTCCTCAGTTTGCATCTGAGTAGGTTCTGGACCCTGAACTGGCTCTTCCTCAGATTGACTCTGAGTTGGCTCTTCTGTCTGAGCCGACACATCTTTGGTAGGAATCTCGAGGCTGAGTTCCTTTAAAATTTCTGAGAAATTTTATATGCGGTGACGACGTCTCAAGCACCTCGGAGAAGACTGCTCCTCGGTCTGTTCCTGTGCCTTAGAGATAACCTGAGCCAATACTTGTAGTGGCGAATTCTGAGCGGTTTGGCCCTCAGGTTGAATCTCTTCAGAATCACTGCCATCATCATCGGTGAGAACCACCATTCTTCTGCGCTTGGGGCCGAAGGTTTTTTGCTTCTTCATCTTCTCACCTTGCTCCATTTTGGCCTCCAACAAAACCTACCCCCTGGTTTGTTGGGTCTCTTCAAAGACAATGCGACTTTGGGTGATTCTTCTTTTTCTTTTCCTTCTTCCCCTCGGCTGCTTCTTCACAAAGAATGGGCTTGAAGAGCACCTTGTACTTGGGGAATGGGGTCGAATCATGAAGATATCCTCATCCTCTCTGCACATCTCCAAAATAAATGCTATTTTGGTTGCATGGTGGATCTTGCCTTTAATCGAGATCGCCCCGTCAACCTTCTTGAAGACTTTGGCTTGCTCACTCACCATTTGAATCAAAAATTTCAACCAGTTGAAGTCGGTGGTGGGTGAGGCCTCGATCGCCGCCATCAATCGGAGCTTTGGGGTACTGATCTGCTCAAAACTCCCCGCAAGGCTCATGATGTTTTTGCTCACAATATCCATCAAAACTCTATATTGTGGCTTCAAATGCCTCTTATGCAGTGTAGCCTCAAATTTTACAGGATTCTCAGCAATCCTATCTAAATACTCCTGCTCTCTACCAAACATATACACAGCAGGATCCTCTCCTCTATCACAGAGCTCAAAAACATCATTTAAATTCTTCGGAATAATATACAATTCCCTTTCAAAATCGATGTATTTGGACGAATGCTCTAAATGTGATACAGTAATCTCAGAATGCATACCATCCTCTTCATCTATCCTCAAATTACAGATGAACTCGATTACCTCTTTAGCGTACTCTTGGTCCGGTCGGCTTGCGACAAGATGAGTGAGTTTGGCCAGACGGATCATATGGAGAGCCTCCTCTTCTGGTTTGGAGTTGGTTGTGCTATCGAGCGAGACAACGAACTCGTACTAGGGTTTGTTGGTTTTGGCTAATTTATCGAAAATGGTAGGAGCCATTTGAGAGATTGAAGATTTAGGGTTTAGGTTTTCTGGGCAAAGGGGATTTTTCGCAGAGGATTTTGGGAACGAAGGGTTTGATAAAATTTTGGCTTGAATGGCTTCTAGGGGTATAAATAGTTTTAAGATCGTGGGAATTCGCGTTGGTTAGGTGAAAAGCAACGGTTGAGATTAATCTCCGATTAATCGGGTATACGAACAGTCGATCTCCGAAAAGTAAGCCGCCAAAATATCCTCATTGGTCATTAATGTAACAGAGCATTAAATGACTTTTGACCTTCTTCGGAATTTCAAACGATCCCGCCCAAAAACTTTCCTTAGGTGTTTTGTATTTATTGCAAATGATTACTGATCTTCACTTAAGCAATAAATGAGTCGCATGAGTCATTACTTCTTCAGACTATTTTATCTCTATCAGTCTTCTTTGAGTAATCGACCTTGATAAAATGTCAAGATATCTTCGAAAAATCTTGAATGTGTTCAAGATAATCCCGATAATCTTGACCTTGATGATGCGAGTTTCTCGAGACTCGATTCAAGATTTCCATTTTATCCTGAGCTTCTCAGTAAAATTCTGAGAAAAAACTTCATGCATCTGAAAACCTTCAATTTTTCGATTTTACTCTATACACCGGATCTAACATCCCTAATTCAATCGAAAGTTCAAAATCTTGATTCAGCCAAAGGTTTAGTCAAGATATCAGCTCTCTGCTTATCAATATGAATTTTCTTCATTTTGATGTCCTTTTTCAATATGATCTCTGATGAAGTTCCTTCTTCAGCTTTATTTCTCTTGAAGTCCATGAGGAAATTCATCTTCCAACAATGACATCTCAGATCTTCTTTCAACAGGGCTAATGATATCTTCATTCAGTTCAGTGCCCTTTTCTGTTTTCCTGAAAAACAGATTAGATCTGTGGTACCCATTTGGTATAGGGTCCTATCTGGTTAGATGTACCTTTCGGAATCCAAATTTGCCTGACAAATCTAATCACTTTAGAGTGGCTAATTTGTCTTCCATAAACATCAACATACACATTTACTACTCTGGGTGCCTTAGCAGTTTTCTGTGTATGTGTGCTAGCTTTAGCATGAACATGGGCTTTTGAATTTTTCTTTGGTTCAGGCCTTCTGTTCATTTGCTTTGGCTTCAGTGCAGCCGGTCTAAATCTTTGTTGACTCGGGTTCAGATAACCTTTACCCTTAGGCAAGTGGGGTTCAGGTTGTCTGTACTGAAATCTGGGTCTTTCAGTATACTGAGGACTTGGTCTCTTCAGTTGAGAATGTCTCTGCTGAGTGTTTCTCATCTGAGGATTCCTCTGATGGTTCAGTGTGGAGCCTTTCAGGTTTGCATTCTTAGCCTGAGGCTTTGAAGTACTTGCCTGAAACTTTCCAACTGAGTGCTCAGGTTTTCTAGCCTTCACCTGAGGTTTGGGCTTTCCTACCTGATCATTCAGTTTTACTGAGACCATAGGTCTTTTTCCCTTGTCTACAACCTTGGGCATTTCTTCAGTTTGAAGTGTAGGTGCCACTGGTTTTACAAAGATTGTCTTCTTGCTACTTGATGCAGCATTCAGATGACCTTGTGAGGTTCCCCCTGGAATGTATCCCAATCCAGATTTTATAGTGGCAGATCTCTGGTAACTCTGAATTTCATCTATTACTTTAGATGCAGTATTCAATAGAGTTAACTTCTTCTGTGCACTATCCTCACAGTTCTGTAGAGTTTCATGCTTCTCAGAGAGGTCATTGAACTTAGTCCTGATTAGCTGAATCTCTTCAGTGGATTTCTCTAGCTTTTCAGTTAGGGTCACTATCAACTTCTCTTTCTCTGAGAGTTGTACTTTCAGAACATCCAGTTCATCAGTAGCTCCCATTAATTGAGAAGTGATCTCAGTTTTGCTAGAGTCTTTCCATTTTAGATTTTCACCTTGATTTCCTTTATTCTACTCTTGAGTTTCATTTAGCGAGTTCTTGTAAAAACAAAGATAGTCCTTCATCGATTCTCAAAAGAATCCATCGTGTCAAATTGATTTGTTTCTGCTTGAACTTGACAACTCTTGTGCTAGTGTAGGAGCAACAACAACAGAGATAGAAGAACTTACCTCTCCTACAATATGAGACAGATGTCATCACCGCCACTTTCTCGAGCATATCTCTTCCGAGAGGAGTGGAACTTTCTTCGCACTTTTTTCTTCCTTAGCAATCTCAGCAAGTGTATCCCATATTTTCTTTGAATTCTCACAATGAGAGATCTTCCTCACACAATGAGAGATCTTCCTCATAACACCATCATCAATAGTGCTATATATTGTATCTTTGGCAATATAGTCAAGGTTGACTAACTTTCTCTGATCAGGAGTAAGTTGATCATCCGACTTTGGCAATTCAAATCTGGAATCATTTCTCTCATCTTCTCAGAACTCTCGGGATTCACAATATTGAATTGGAATGGTCCTTCAGTAACCACTCTCCACATTCTTTCATGCTTAGAATACAAATGAGCCTACATTCTTAATTTTCACAAATCATATTTCTCAACTGAGAACATTGTAAGCTTCGTAGAAGGCATGATGTCTGAGATTTATAAAAATTTCAAAGAATTATTTTACATTTAGAAAACCACGGAGTCTAAGCAATTTAGACTTTGGTCAACAAGGCTAGTGGTCAAGTGAACCACTGCAGAGACGGGGTTTTAAAAAATTTTGAATCAGTCCAGGTGATCACTTTTCAAATTGGTGATCTTTTGAACTCCCGCTCTGATACCACTTGTTGTTCCCGGTGCAAACGAGTCTTACACGTGTATGGGGGGGGAATACACGTGTTCAGTATTTTAAAACTTTTTCTTCATCGAGGTCGACTTTTGGTCGATAATCCTCAAGATTAGGTCCCGAGAAGCACAAATCACTCGAAGTCAAAGTCTCTTGAGACAAGTGATCCCGAAGTTGCTTTCAAGAACCTCGATAATCCCAACCGAGTCCTCGAAGTTTCAGAGATCCCGAGTTGCTTGGATCGATAACTAACTTACTAAACCCTCGTAAGAGTAAGTTCAGTTTGGTAACTATCTCTTCTAGCTACTCGGATGTCGCGGAATGGTTGGCCCTTTAGTTTATACTGCTTTAAGCTTTCTTTAAAACTTTCCTTTGAATGGAATAGTGATTAGGCTGTGATTCAATTATATGCAACTACAGTGGATTGATTCCAACTGAAATATTAGTGAAAAATATGCTTTCAAACTCAGTGATGCAACAATTAAGCACGAGATAAGGAAAACAATAAAAACAACACAAAGAATTTATAGTGGTTCGTAGACTCAAGCTTCTACGTCCCACTCTCTCGATCCTCGAGAAAATTCACTAATCACTTATGAGCTTTCTGACTACCTCACGTAGTTTACTTACTCAACTCGGCCCTGAGCTTTCTGACTACTCCACGTAGTTTACTTACTCAACCCGACCTTGAGCTTTCGACTACCTCCGTAGTTTACTTTACTCAAACACAAACAAGCTTTTACTACCTCCTCAGTAGCTTACTAACTTCTCCTCTAGAGCTTTCGACTACTCCGTGGTTTACTAACTCTTTACAACTCTTCTCACCAACAAACACACTCCAACTACCTTCTCAAGGGTTTGGGGTTTCTGGTTAGTTTCCAACTAGGATGAGATATCCTTTACAATGAAGTACAATGCAAAGGCTAGGATATCTCGACTAAGCTTTTGAATATATCTTATCAAACTAGGCTTAGTTTAGTGAGCTCTCTTCAATATAAAAGCACTTGGGAAATTCTAAGTTTTTTCGAGTTCTTTAACTTTATGATAATAAGTTTGAGCTTCTTGAGTTGTTATAAATTTCCGTAACCTTACAATGTAGAGGGTCACCAAGATTTATAGGCATACACCAAGGTCACTCTTTGAAAAACTATCCGTTGGAGAGATAGCTTCGTGAGTTTCCTCTTATGGTGTGTGAGGAACGGCTATATTTAGGGTTTGAAACTCCCTAACACGTTTAGGCAATAGCCTTTCATGTAGCCGGTCTTCAGTTTTTGCAGTCTGGAACTTTTGTACATCTGACATCTTTTTTTCAATGACTTTATCACTTTATCGATGTCGATATGGTCTGATGTTGTCTTCCTCTTTTTGACTTTTGTCTCTAGTTAAAGGTAGACACCTTCAACGGCTCTTTTGGTTACAAACTCTGAGTTGATATAACCTTAAAAACACTCAGTCTTAGTTCCTTTTGTCTGCATTTGAATGTCTTGGCAATATCTAACTTTCTAAGGAATCGCATTTTTCTCAGTATTGCATCCTTCAGATAGATATTTTCAGTGCCTCGGAACATTGAGTTTATCTTCGAGCATTCAAGACATTCTTGAAGTCTTGATAATTCTTGTGCCTTCAGTATTCTTGATCTTGATTCTTGAGACTTGGTCTTGTGTCTTCGAGTCTTGAGTCTTGATGTCTTCCGAGTCTTGGCGTCTTACGAGTCTTGAGTCTTCGAATCTTCACAGATATATCTTGGTGATATCTTGAGTCTTCATCTTTGAGTCTTGATTCCTCAGTTTCATAGTGAGTCTTCAGTATCTCAGTTTCACACACCGAAGTCTTGATATCTCGGTTTCACTGAAGTCTTGATATCTCGGTTTAATCGAAGTCTTGGTTCTTGAAACATCTTTGAGTTCTTGAAATCTTCGATCTAAACCCCGATCTATATTTGCTGACTATACATTTTGCGATATCATCCTGAATACTATAAAACTGAATCCTGACTCAACTATCAAGATTATCCTGAACATGTCATACTCAGGGGTTTTGAGATCTAATCAAAATCATATATCTTTTATTAAATTCATCTCCCAACAATATATTAATTGCATAACTATTTAATAAATAGTACGTGTTACATTGTAGTTAATTTAGTGATACCAGATCACATAAGATTAAATTAACAGTCCCTTGTAACCAAAAGTACACCATTCACGACCTAGATGAAAATGAACAATCCATAGTGAAAGGTTGAAGTGTAAGGCTCAGATTGGCTTGTCTTGACCAAGAGATTACACTAGTGCATGACTGATGCACTAAATAGGACCTACAGGAGGACAAATTCTTCAGAACTGAACAAGGAAGAATTAGACCTCAGTGGTTCGTTATTTCTTAATCTTCGTTCCTTAAATAGGATCACGTGTGGTTGGTAACTATTGCTTTAACTTATCATGGGTAGAGAATCAACGAGATTCAATACTTTTTATCTTGGGCAATATTATTGGTCACATGCGATTGCTAAGATTTAATACTGAGAATCGTTAATGCAAGCACGCTTGTTCGATTTGCCCCCTGGGAGGTTCATAAGCTTTATCATACCAAATCTTGCAAGTGGAACTAGTTTCCTGATGGATAATAATGTTGAACCGCTCTTAACTAAGGACAAAAGATATTAATTAATGGAAAGCTATTTCAAAGGGCTTGAATTAATTAATGGACTAGATAATCTTAAACATGGGAAATAATAACCGGGAGTCATATTGACTGTAATATGGGTTAAGATGGATAGTGCAATATTAATTATGTAGTGGGATTAATTAATATTTATGGGCTTGAATAATATTGTGGCTCAATATTGATAATTCAAGATCCATTGGAAGGTCCAATCTTAATTCTCCTAAAGGCCCCCTAAGTAGCCCAACATAAAGTCCAATAACTGAAAAAGGTGTTTAAAATAAAATAAATATTGTTGCCTTATTTTTCCTCATAAATTCAAAAATTATGGATTAAAAGGGGAGAAAGATTTTATTTGAATGTTGTTATGGAATGAAGATATGTATTCTTGGAATACAAGATCATCTCATTAAATTCAAGAAATCTCCCACTTGGTTATCCATATAGCAATTTTCGAAAATCTTGAAATATAAAGGGCAAGAAATATTTTCTTGCTTTTCTTGAAAAGATATGTATTTCTTGAAATACAAGAATATCTCATAAATTCAAGAAGATCCAAATCTTGGATTCTTGTTCCCTAATATTTCAAAATATTCCATAACAAATAAGAGAGTGGGATTTTGTGGAATATTTTAATTATGGAGAAAAGGATATATGAGATATATTCAAGATTTCTTGGAGATCAAGAAAAGATTTTTTCCTCCCTATTCCACATGAAATTTCGACCACCACCCTCTATAAATAGGGGATGAATGTTTCATTCAAAGAACACACGAAAAATTGGTTTTTCGGAAAAATATCGTCACGATAAAATATCAAATATTTTGAAACGTCGATGATTGTATTTTTTTTTCGAAAACGCCAATTGTGAGTAGTGTACAATTCCATGTCTTTGGAAAAATAGTAAATCCACAAAGGTGGTGCAACAAAGTTTATTTTCCTTTTGTTAATTGTTCATGAAGTGTCCTCTACAATCGGATAGTCGAGCAAGGATTAAGGAATACTTGGGAAGTTCTTTTGGTTTGTCTAATCAACAAGACCATTGCAAAATTCCCAAGAGGTATGTTCACGAAACTCAGTAGAATTTCCGCATGCGTAGGATTTACGTGAATTGATTATATGCATGATTTGTTGTTGGATTATTATTTGAATTAATATAGGATTAATTCATGCTAGTAATAATTATAAGAATTAAATTTATATTTAAATATTTATCCCGAATAGATCTGTGCAACTTATTCCCCAACAATGGTATCAGAGCCACGGTTTCGCTCTGAATTTTTAAATTGTAATTTAATTCGTTGTCATTAAATTTGAAATTGGATAGTAGAATTGCTAGATCTTTTTTGCAGGTATCCAATTGTCATGGAATTTAATGTGTTTATTTATGCATGCATATAAATTGTGGTTTTTAATTCGATTCGTTCGGATTCGTTTTGCCTCGTGAGAAAATCCACGAGTAGATTAGGATTTGTTTGATTTGATCAATGTAATAGACTAGTCTAGATCTAGATTTATTTATTTTTTGTAAATAAATTGTAACCGGATCGGAAACGGAGGCGGAGACGAAGAATTAAAGGATAAAATCCAGAACCGGGCGTAGGCGGCGTGCGTCGCGAAACGTGCCAAGGGAGGCACGCGCACGATGTGGACGCACGCATGCACGAACGGGCGCAGGGCGAGGCTGAGGGCCGAAAGCGCAAGAAGAGGATAAGGTCGCAGACACGGGCGTAAGCGATAGGCGCAAGCGCGCCGTGCGCGAGCGGATCGGGACGGAGGCAAGCACGCTGGGCGCCGCAGAGTTCCGTGGGTGAGGCGAGATTGGCGAGCGCGCGAAGGCGCTTGGATGCGCGGCACGTTACTCGCTTAGACCGACACGGCGACGCCGCCGAGGTCGCTGAAAGCGGCGGGAGATGCGCTTGACTGCGTGCTAAGGTGCACGCGCGCGGTTGCTTTCGGCAAGGGCCGCCGGATCTTGGCGTGCATCCTGCCGCGAGCTACTTGGCGTGGCGTTTTGAGACGGAGTTCATTTCGAGACGATCGAGTGGGAGAAATTCAAGACGACATTTCTTCAAAATCAAGTCAAGAAAAATCAAACCATGACAATTGGATAATTTGTGCCCAATATGTTTATTTTTCCGCTTTGCTTGATTTATTATTGTGTTATCTTATGTTTTATTTAATTTGTTTAAATGTGTTTGCATGAGAGTTGCCCAATGAAAAATCTCACAATAAAAAATTACTAAGTATGTTTAAATAATTAATTGATAATTTTATTCTGTATAATAAAATTGAATTAATTTTGACCTCCATGATTTATTTATTTGTGAATTCTTTTGGAGAAATTCCCCTCACGGGACGGTCAAAAGTTAGCTTTCACATGAATGAATTCCAAATGGATGATTGTGGATTATTACTAGTGGTGATTTATGACCTCCCCACGAGGCTCGATCAAAGCGAAATAATAATCAGATTTAATCATGGTTATTACTTAGGTATAAAATTGATATGCATATACTTCCCCAAGTCCCCGTCGAATTTTATATTGGTCAAAGGGGAGCCAACTATTAATCTGGATATTAAAGGTTTGTAATCGTTTTGTTTGTAACTCGCTTTGAATGTGTTTAAATAATGACCCACCCCACGTGGCTTATTTAAACTGTTTTGAGATGTTGGCTGATGCATGTTCATATTTTTTTTGAGATTTTAATATGATGCATGTGATTGAACCTTGTGATATATTTGTGCTTATGCATATTATTATTTATTTCAGCCAAAGATGTCGTAACCTTTTAATCCATCGCTATTATACTTAAAGTCAATATAATAAGTATGGAAACTATATTGATTGGAAACAAAAATTATAATTGTCCTAATCGCACAAAAAGCACAAGTGGATTCTTGACACACCAAAATCGATGAGCCAACCGACGAGTCAAAAATGCTAGACTCGTCGATCACCTTCATGAGAGATGTCGTCATTGAAATTGGTGGAGGGCAAACCCGTAAGGGATTACGCCCTCAAAATTGATGGCCCATCCGAACAAACTTGAAGTTCCGAAAGTACGATTATAATCTGGAGACTCGGATGAATTTGGTACTTCATTCTCTGCCCAAAAGTTTTACGAGCAATTTTGCCTCAAGTCGATTTGTAGCAAGCTTTGGTCTCGGCAGAGATGTTGATAGGGCACCAAACTCAAGCTTTGACGGCAAGTGGTCCGTCTTCATCTTCTAGGCCAAGGATGGCAAGAAGAAGAAGGTGACCAAAGGCCATAAGCAATCGAACTCAATCTGTTGCCAAGGGCAATGATAAGATGACGAATCTTTGGTGGTGTCAAGGAAAATCCAAAGAGGAAGTGCTTAAGTCAAAGGTGAAAGAGGACAATGGAGGTTTGCTGTTCCAACCCCAAAAGGGCCGGAAAGAAAGGTAATTCTCACGCACTAATTGTTGAAACTTGTTTAGCGGGCGATACTTCTCATTCGTGGGGTAGTTGATACGGGAACCACTAATCATGTTTGCTTCACGTTCAAACCGATCCGACAACTTAGTGGCGAAGGAGATCCTCATCGATCGGCATGATGCTACGAGAGTGGCAAATGAAGCGATGGGAGAAGTGCACCGTCTTTTTTGAAGACAGAGTTCTAATTTTAAGAGATGTTCTTTATGTTCCCGGTTTTAGAAAAAATTCACTTTCGGTTTCTAAAATTACGTTAATAGACACTTAGTTTCTTCTAATAAGAATGAAATCATTTCTTGAAATGATGAGTGTATCTGTTATGGGACATTGATGGAAAATCTCTATACAATTAATCGTGGCACACCACTCACGAAAATGCATCCTATAACACATCAATCAAGCTTCCGATAAAAGAAAATGTGAACTAGACACTTCTATGACATCTAAGATTGGGACATATTAATCAAAGAGGATCCAAAGGTTGGTAGAAGCGAGTTCACCGAGTCTCTCCAAGTTGAACCAATTCCAACCTCGCGAATCATGTTTGGAGAGTATAATGACCAAGAGGGCATTCTTGAGCCAAGGAATAGAGCCAAAGAAGTGTTAGAAATCGCTCACACGATGTATGTGGTCCAATGTCAACCAAAGCAAGAGGAGGTTATGAGTATTTCGTCACTTTTATTGATGACTACTCAAGGTACGGTTATATTTTCCTTATGAAGCATAAATCTGAGACCTTTGAGAAATGCAAAGAATTTAAGGCTCAAGCAGAGAATCATAGGAAAAAATGTATCAAGTCTCTACGATCCGATCGTGGAGGCGAATACCTCAAATGATGAGTTTTTGAACTACTTGTTCGATAAAGGGATTGCATCCCAAAATTAATCGCACCCGAACCCCTCAATAAAATGGGGTTGCAGAGCGAAAAAAAAACTCTTTTGGAAATGGTTAGATCTATGATGAGTTATGCGGATCTTCCCAAGTCGCTTCCGGGGTCATGCCTTGAAACAACGACCTACATTCTCGAACTTGGTGCCATCCAAATCGGTTCCCAAAACTCCCAAAGAATTGTGGACCCGCTCAAGCCCGGTTTGAGACACATGAAGATTTGGGGGTGTCCGCCCACGTGTTGGACAAGGAAGCCAGAAATCGATCCTCGATCGTAATTAAGGTTGTTTGTGGGATACCCCTAGGGAACTAAATGGTGTATGTTCTATGGTCCCAAGATCAAAAGGTGGTAATAAGCACCCACTTTAGATTTTTGGAAGAAGACTATATGAACGAAAGAAGACCCGTAAGTGAGATTACCTTAAATGAGCTAAGGGGCTAACCTCGATTAGGCTAACTTGTACAAGATGACATACCAAACGACACACATACACAACCGAACCTCGTCAGAAGTGGGAGGGTTGTGAAACAAATTTTTGAGAGATTCATGGGAATAGGAGAGTCCTCGGACTTGATTCCCTGACAAGACGAAGTCGGACCCATGAACATATGGCGAGGCAATCCAAGACAAGGATGCGATTCTTGGCAAACAAAGAATGAAAGCGAAATGGGTTCTATGTATCATAACAGAGTGTGGGAGCTAGTCGAACCACTTAATGGGGTCAAACCCATTGGTTGCAAGTGGGTGTATAAGAGAAAAAGAGGACCGGAAGGGAAGGTGGAAACCTTCAAGGCAAGAATCGTGGCAAAAGGTTATACTCAGAAAGAAGGGATCGATTATGAGAAAACTTTTTCGCCCGTAGGCATGCTCAAGTCCATCCGAATTCTCTTATCGATTGCTGTGCATCTCGACTTTGAAATCTGGCAAATGGATATCAAGACAGCTTTCCTTAACAGAAGTCTTGATAAAGAGATCTATATGCAACAACCCCAAGGCTTCATTGAAAAAGACCAAGAACACCTAGTTTGTAAGCTCATGAAGTCCATATATGGACTCAAACAGGCATCCCGAGCTTGGAACCAATGTTTTAATCATGTTATAAAGTCTTATGGGTTTGATCAAAACGAGTTCGAAAGTTGTGTGTACAAAAAGCGTGTCGGAACTGCATTGGTATTCTTAGTACTATACGTAGATGACATTCTGATCATCGAGAACGATGTAAAGGTGTTATCAGACGTTAGGGCATGGCTTTCAAAACAGTTTGATATGAAGGACTTAGGGGAAGCCGCACACATCCTTGGAATCAAGATCACTCGAGATCGCAAGAAAATGATGATAGGCTTATCGCAAGCTTCATACATAGACATTGTCTTGAAACGATTCAGCATGCAGGATTCCAAGAAAGGCTTCATACCTTTCAGACATGGAATCCATCTATCCAAGAAAATGTGCCCTAATACACAAAAGGAGATAGATGACATGAAAGGCATTCCATATGCTTCGGCTGTCGGAAGCCTTATGTATGCAATGCTGTGTACGAGACCGGATATCTGCTTGGCCGTTGGCATGGTGGCAAGATATCAAAGTAACCCGGGGAAAGAACATTAGACGGCAGTTAAAAACATTCTGAAGTATCTGAAAAGAACTCGGGATAGAATGTTAATTTATCAGTCAGATAGTCTAATCCCCATCGGCTACACGGACTCGAATTTCCAATCGACATAGACTCGAAAAATCTACCTCCCAGAGTATGTTTTGCATGGGGAGGAGCCATGACATGGAGAAGTCGTCAAGCGAAATGCATCGCAGATTCTACCATGGAAGCGAATATGTAGTCGCTAAGCGGCGGTGAAAGAAGCGGTTTGACTCAAGAACTTCCTAGTGGACTTGAATGTAGTTCCGAATTTGCCTAGCAGAATCAATGTTTATTGTGACAATGCCGAAGCAGTTGTAAATTCAAGGGAACCAAGAGCCCACAAGGCCAGCAAACACATTGAAAAGAAATACCATCTTATACGAGATATCGTTAAGAGAGGAGATATAGAGGTGGCAAAGATAGCGTCTGAAGACAACCTAGCAGATCCATTCACAAAGGGTCGCCTCTGAATACATTCGAGACATGTGGAAGGAATGGGTGTCAAGACCGTTGTCAATCTGCTTTGAGTATAAGTGGGAGAAATTATTAGGTTCGTGTAGGTGACATTAGATGTCACGTGACAGAACTACACGAGACATGTTGTAGTATACTTAAAAGCGCACTTTGAGTATAAGTGGGAGATTGTTGGGATTATACTGGAAAGTATGCTTTACTTTGTATAATCAAAACTGAATTTCGGACTTATTTACTTAAATAAATTGTTTATCACTGATGCTTTAAATATCATTGAATGTTACATATATTTATTGCATAATTGTTCAATAAATAGTACGTGTTACATTGTAGTTAATTTAGTGATACCAGATCACGTAAGATTAAATTAATGTAAATCCTTTGTAACCAAAAAGTACACCATTCACGACCTAGATGGAAATGAACAATCCATCGTGAAAGGTTGAAGTGTAAGGCTCGATTGACTTGTCTTGACCAAGAGATTACACTAGTGCATGATCGATGAATAGGAGACCTGAGGGAGGACAAATTCTTCATAACCCAACAAGGAAGAATTAGACCTCGATGGTTCGTTATTTCTTAATCTTCGTTCCTTAAATAGGATCACGTGTGGTTGATAACTATTGCTTTGACTTATCATGGGTAGAGAATCAACGAGATTCAATACTTTTTATCTTGGGCAATATTATTGGTCACATTCGATTGCTAAGATTTAATACGGAGAATCGTTAATAAGCACGCTTATTCGATTTGCCCTTGGGAGGTTCATAAGCTTTATCATACCAAATCTTACAAGTGGAACTAGTTTCCGGTATGGATAATAATGTTGAACCGTTCCTTAACCAAGGACAAAAGATATTAATTAATGGAAAGCTATTTCAGTGGCTTGAATTAATTAATGGGTGTTGGGATTATACTAGAAAGTATGCTTTTTACTTTGTATAATCAAAACTGAATTTCGGACTTATTTACTGAAATAAATTGTTTATCACTGATGCTTTAAATATTATCGAATGTTACATATATTTACTGCATAATTGTTCAATAAGTCGTACGTGTTACATTGTAGTTAATTTAGTGATACCGCATCACGTAAGATTAAATTAATAAATCCCTTGTAACTAAAAGTATGCCATTCACGACCTAGATGGAAATGAACAACCCATCGTGAAAGGTTGAAGTGTAAGGCTCAGATTGGCTTGTCTTGACCAAGAGATTACACTAGTGCATGACTGATGCACTGAATAGGACCTACAGGAGGACAAATTCTTCAGAACTGAAGAAGGAAGAATTAGACCTCAGTGGTTCGTTATTTCTTAATCTTCGTTTCTTAAATAGGATCACGTGGGATTGGTAACTATTGTTTTGACTTATCATGGGTAGAGAATCAATGAGATTCAATACTTTTTATCTTGGGCAATATTATTAGTAACATGAGATTGCTAAGATTTAATACGAAGAATCGTGTGCAAGTACGCTTGTTTGATTTGCCCCCTTGGGAGGTTCATAAGCTTTATCATACCAAATCTTGCAAGTGGAATTAGTTTCCAGTGTGGATAATAATGTTGAACCGTTCCTTGACCAAGGATAAAAGATATTAATTAATGGAAAGCTATTTCAGTGGCTTGAATTAATTAATGGGCTAGATAATCTTAAACACGGAAAATAATTAACCGGAGCCATATTGACTGTAATATGGGTTAAGATGGATAGTGCAATATTAATTATGTAGTGGGATTAATTAATATTTATGGGCTTGAATAATATTGTGGCTCAATATTAGATATTCAAAGTCCATTAGAAGGTCCAATCTTAATTCTCCTAAAGTTCCCCTAAGTAGCCCAACATATAGTCCAATAACTGAAAAAAGTGATTAAAATAAAATAAATATTGTTGCTTAATTTTTCCTTATTTTTTTTTTCGAATTTTATAGATAAGTTGGGAGAAAGATTTTCTTTGAATTTTGTTATGGAATGAAGATATGTATTCTTGGAATACAAGATTATCTCGTTAAATTCAAGAAATCTCCCACTTGGTTATCTATAAGAGACAATTCGAAATTTTTGAAAATAAAGGGCAAGAAAGATTTTCTTGAAAAGATATTATGGAAGATATGTATTTCTTGAAATACATGAATATCTCATAAATTCAAGAAGATCCAAATCTTGGATTCTTGACTCATCATATTTTTGAAATTTAACCATAATATGAGTAAGTGGGATTTTGTTGAATATTATAATTATGAGAAAAATAATATAGGAGATATATTCAAATTTTCTTGGAGATTAAGAAAAGTTTTTTCCACATTATTTTTTGCCACAATTTTCGACCACTTGGTCTCTATAAATAGGGGATGATTCTTTCATTCTCAAGTACAATTCCATGTGCTATAAAAATTAGTAAATCCACAAAGGTGGTGCAACATAATTTATTTTCCTTTTGTTAATTATTCACAAGTGTCCTTCCACCGGATAGTCGAACAAGGGCTAAGGGAATACTTGGGAAGTTCTTTTGGTTAGTCTAATCTGCCAGATCACTGTCATCCCAAGAGGTACGTTCACATAAACTCGTAGAATTCTGCATGCATAGGTTTTACGTGAATTATTATATGCATGATATGTTGTTGGATTATTATTTGAATTAATATAGGATTAATTCATGCTAGTAATAATTATAAGAATTAAATTTGTATTTAAATATTCACCCCGAATAGATCTGTGCAAACTATTCCCCAACAACTGGTATCAGAGCCACGGTTTCGGGCTCTGAATTTTTTAAATTGTAATTTATTTCGTTGACATTAAATTTGAAATTGGATAGTAGAATTGCTAGATCTGTTTTGCAGGTATCCAATTGTCATGGAATTTAATGTGTTTATTTATGCATGCATATAAATTGTGGTTTTTAATTCGACTCGTTCGGATTCGTTTTGCCTCGTGAGAAAATCCACGAGTAGATTAGGATTTGTTTGATTTTATCAATGTAATAGACTAGTCTAGATCTAGGTTTATTTATTTTTTGTAAATAAATTGTAACCGGATAAAAAACGAGGACAGAGACAAAGAATTAAAGGAGAAAATCCAGAAACTGGGCGTAGGTAGCGTGCGTCGCGCGAAACGTGCCAAGGGAGGCACGCGAGGCACGCACGGGCGCCGGGCGAGGCCGAGGGCCGAGATCTGAGATCTGCTTGCAGACGGGCGGCAAAGGCGCACCCGCACCGCGACCGTGTGGAGCGGGCAGCGGACGGAGGCGGATGACGCTGGGCTACAAGGGGACGTCTTGTTGCCGCCGAATACCGGCGGCGAGGCGAGGCTAGCGAAGAAGGCTGCGAATCATGTGGGTCGTACGCAAGACGCTTACCGAGTACCACCGAGCCTTGCCGAGGCGTTAGAGAGCGGGGCGGGCAACGCCATCGAAGTCGTCTTGGTTGAGGTCTTAACTTTGGGGCCGGATCTTGACGCGTGCGCAGCATTCCTACCAGGAGCTAATTGGGCGTGGCGCCGAGATGGAGTATTTTTCGAGACGATCGAGTGAGAGAAATTCAAGACGGTGTTTCTTCAAGATCAAGCCAAGATAAATCAAACCATGACAATTGGATAATTTGTGCCCAATATGTTTATTTTTCTGCTTTGCTTGATTTATTATTGTGCTATCTTATGCTTTATTTAATTTGTTTAAATGTGTTTGCATGAGAGTTGCCCAATGAAAAATCTCACCTTCAAAAATTACTAAGTATGTTTAAATAATTAATTGACAATTTTATTCCGGATAATAAAATTGAATTAATTTTGACCTCCATGATTTATTTATTTGTGAATTCTTTTGGAGAAATTCCCCCCACGGGACGGTCAAAAGATAGCTTTCACATGAATGAATTCCAAATGGATGATTGTGGGTTATTATTAGTGGCGACGATGACCCTCCCCACTATTAGGTTCGTGTAGGTGACATTAGATGTCACAGTCTACACGAGACATGTTGTAGTATACTTAAAAGCAGACTTTGAGTATAAGTGGGAGATTGTTGGGATTATACTAGAAAGTATGCTTTTTACTTTTGTATAATCAAAACTGAATTTCGAACTTATTTACTGAAATAAATTGTTTATCACTGATGCTTTAAATATTAGCGAATGTTACATATATTTACTGCATAACTGTTCAATAAGTCGTACGTGTTACATTGTAGTTAATTTAGGTATACCAGATCACAGAAGATTAAATTAACAGTCCCTTGTAACTAAAAGTACGCCATTCACGACCTAGATGGAAATGAACAACCCATCGTGAAAGGTTGAAGTGTAAGGCTCAAATTGGTTTGTCTTGACCAAGAGATTACACTAGTGCATGACTGATGTACTGAATAGGACCTACAGGAGGACAAATTCTTCAGAACTGAACAAGGAAGAATTAGACCTCAGTGGTTCGTTATTTCTTAATCTTCGTCCCTTAAATAGGATCACGTGGGATTGGTAACTATTACTTTGACTTATCATGGGTAGAGAATCAACGAGATTCAATACTTTTTATCTTGGACAATATTATTAGTCACATGTGATTGCTAAGATTTAATACGAAGAATCATGTGCAAGTACGCTTGGTTGATTTGCCCCCTTGGGAGGTTCATAAGCTTTATCATACCAAATCTTGCAAGTGGAATTAGTTTTCGGTATGGATAATAATGTTGAACCGTTCCTTGACCAAGGATAAAAGATATTAATTAATGGAAAGCTATTTCAGTGGCTTGAAATAATTAATGGGCTAGATAATCTTAAACACGGGAAATAATAACCGGGAGCCATATTGACTGTAATATGGGTTAAGATGGATAGTGCAATATTAATTATGTAGTGAGATTAATTAATATTTATGGGCTTGAATAATATTGTGGCTCAATATTAGATATTCAAGGTCCATTAGAAGGTCAAATCTTAAATCTCCTAAAGGCCCCCTAAGTAGCCCAACATATAGTCCAATAACTGAAAAAAGTGATTAAAATAAAATAAATATTGTTGCTTATTTTTCCAAGTAAATTTTCGAAAATTATGGATAAGTTGGGAGAAAGATTTTCTTTGAATTTTGTTATGGAATGAAGATATGTATTCTTGGAATACAAGATTATCTCATTAAATTCAAGAAATCTCCCACTTGGTTATTTCATAAGAGAATTTCGAAATATGGGAAATATAGTGGGCAAGAAAGATTTTCTTGAAAAGATATTATGGAAGATATGTATTTCTTGAAATACAAGAATGTCTCATAAATTCAAGAAGATCCAAATCTTGGATTCTTGACTCATCATATTTTCGAAAATATCCATAAAATAGAGTAGGTGGGATTTTTGTGGAATATTATAATTATGGGAAAAAGAATATAAGAGATATATTCAAGATTTCTTGGAGATCAAGAAAAGTTTTTCCCACATTGTTTTATCACAAAATTTTCGTCCACCTTGTGCTCTATAAATAGGGGATGATTCTTTCATTCCCAAGTACAATTCCATGTGCTGGAAAAATTAGTAAATCCACAAAGCTGGTGTAACATAATTTATTTTCCTTTTGTTAAATCGTTCACAAGTGTCCTTCCATCGGATAGTCGAATAAGGGCTAAGGGAATACTTGGGAAGTTCTTTTGGTTAGTCTAATCTGCCAGATCACTGCCATCCCAAGAGGTACGTTCACGTAAACTCGTAGAATTCCGCATGCGTAGGATTTACGTGAATAATTATATGCATGATATGTTGTTGAATTATTATTTGAATTAATATAGGATTAATTCATGCTAGTAATAATTATAAGAATTAAATTTGTATTTAAATATTCACCCCCTATAGATCTGCAAAACTTATTCCCCAACAATCGTATCGAGCCCACGGTTTTTCACTCTTTTTTAAATTGTAATTTAATTCGTTGACATTAAATTTGAAATTGGATAGTAGAATTGCTAGATCTATTTTGCAGGTATCCAATTGTCATGGAATTTAATGTGTTTATTTATGCATGCATATAAATTGTGGTTTTTAATTCGATCTGCTCGGATTCGCTTTTGCCTCGTGAGAAAAAACCACGAGTAGATTAGGATTTGTTTGATTTGATCAATGTAATAGACTAGTTCAGATCTAGTTAATTTATTTTTTGTAAATAAATTGTAACCGGATCGAAAAATCGCAGGATTTTGAGACGGGTTAATTAAAATACAAAAATCCGGTAATCGGGCGTAGGCGCGTGGTCCTTGTAAACGCGCCAAGGAGGCACGCTACGGACGCGGATGCGCAGTATCGTGACGGGCGCTGGCGAGGCCGAGGGCTGAAGCGCGTTGAGATCAACGACGGGCGGGCGCTAGCGACGTGGGCACTGCGGCGCGAATCGACTCGGGCGGATTTGAGGCGACGCGCGGGCGAACGCGACGTCTTGCGGTGCCGAGAATCGCGGGCAGGCACGGCCGCAAGGATGCGGCGTCGGCGAAGCCGCCGCCGAGAAGAGGCGACCTCGCCAGCGAGGCGCGAGGGCGAGGCGACTTCGCCGAAAGGCCGCCGAGGTCAACTCGCCAAGGGGCCGCCGGATCTTGGGCATGCATCCCGGCTGCGAGATGCTTGGCGTGGCGTTTCGAGATGGAGTATCTTTTCGAGACGATCGAGTGGGAGAAATTCAAGACGGTGTTTCTTCAAGATCAAGCCAAGAAAAATCAAACCATGACAATTGGATAATTTGTGCCCAATATGTTTATTTTTTGGTTTTGCTTGATTTATTTTGTGCTATCTTATGCTTTATTTAATTTGTTTAAATGTGTTTGCATGAGAGTTGCCCAAATGAAAAATCCCATCTTCAAAATTACTAAGTATGTTTAAATAATTAATTGACAATTTTATTCCGGATAATAAAATTGAATTAATTTTGACCTCCATGATTTATTTATTTGTGAATTCTTTTGGAGAAATTCCCCTACACTTTGACGGTCAAAAGATAGCTTTCACATGAATGAATTCCAAATGGATGATTGTGGGTTATTACTAGTGGCGACGATGACCCTCCCCACGAGGCTCGTTCAAAACGAAATAATAATCCTGTATTTAAACATGGTTATTACATAGGTATAAAATTGATATGCATATACTTCCTCAAGTCCCCTGTCAATTTTATATTGGTCAAGGGGAGCCAACTATTGATCTGGATATTAAAGGTTTGTAATCGTTTTGTTTGTAACTCGCTTAAATGTGTTTAAATAATGACCCACCCCACGTGGCTTATTTAAACTGTTTTGGGATGTTGGCTGATGCATGTTCATATTTTTTTGAGATTTTAATGTGATGCATGTGATCAAACCTTGTGATATATTTGTGCTTATGCATATTATTATTTATTTCAGTTCATCATGTCGCAACCTTTTAATCCACTGTTATATACACTCAAAGAACACCAATTAACTGGCGAAAACTATATTGTTTGGAAACGAAATATGAGTTTTGTCCTACCTGCACAAAAACATTATTGGATTCTTGATGTACCCAAGCCACGTAAACTTCTTGATGAATCACCCGACGGAAAGACATGAGTATAATATTTGGGAGCAGTCCAATGAACCCATGAAACGTGTAATCTTGACTTCACTGTCTGTTGATTTGAGACACATTCATGAAGGTGTTGAGTCTGCTGCAGAAATTATGCAAAGTCTTGAAGAAATGTTTTTAACAAAAGACCGCATGATCAATCTGTTGGGATTATACTGGAAAGTATGTTTTTTACTTTGTATAATCGAAACTGAATTTTCAGACTTATTTACTGAAATAAATTGTTTATCACTGATGCTTTAAATATTATTGAATGTTACATATATTTACTGCATAACTGTTCAATAAGTCGTACGTGTTACATTGTAGTTAATTTAGTGATACCAGATCACAGAAGATTAAATTAACAGTCCCTTGTAACTGAAAGTAGGGGATGAATGTTTCATTCTCAAGAACACACGAAAATTGGTTTTTTGGAAAAATATCAGCGTCGATAAAATATCAAATATTTTGTAACGTCGACAGATTGTATTTTTTTGAAAAATGACAATTGTGAGTAGTGTACAATTCCATGTGCTGGAAAAAATTAGTAAATCCACAAAGGTGGTGCAACATATTTTATTTTCCTTTTGTTAAATCGTTCACAAGAATCCTTTCACCGGATAGTCGAACGAGGGCTAAGAGAATACTTGGGAAGTCCTTACGGTTAGTCTATTCAGCCATACCGTTGCCATCCCAAGAGGTGCGTTCACGTAAACTCGTAGAATTCCGCATGCGTAGGTTTTACGTGAATTATTATATGCATGATATGTTGTTGGATTATTATTTGAATTAATATAGGATTAATTCATGCTAGTAATAATTAAAGAATTAAATTTGTATTTAAATATTCACCCCGAATATATCTGTGCAACTTATTCCCCAACACAATCAGTTTAAAAATGACGACGTGGCTAGGCTAAAGATGGCTGAGGGAACACCTGTAAGGGAGCATGTTCTCAGAGTCAAGCACCATTTTCAAAAACTGGCTTATCTCGGAACTAAGTATTGCGATGAGGCCCAAATCGAATTTCTGTTGCTAACTCTGCCAAGGAGCTTCGATGGATTTTACTGTAGTTTTGTGATGAGTGATCACATGTTTACTATGGATATCCTACAGAAGCCTTGGAGAAAGTAGAGAAGCATTTAGGAAAGAAAGACGAAGCATTGGTGACCAAAAGTCTTTTCTCTAGGTTTAGGCCAGTGGAAGGCAAGTCTCAAGAAAAGGAAAGTGGTCAGAACCAACGCAAACCCATCACTAAGAAAAGTGAGAAAAAGACGGTTAGCTGTTTGGGTGTCAAGAAAGGACCAAAAGGAATATGTTTTAATTGTTTGGGAGAAAGGACATTGGAGGTCACTGTTCCAATCCCAAAAGGAGAGGAAGGAAAGGTAATTCTCACGCACTAGTTGTTGAAACTTGTTTAGCGGCGATGCCTCCCATTTATGGGTGGTGGATACGGATCCAATCGATCATGTTTGTTTCACATTACAGGGGCTCAAGCGGACCCGACAACTAAGTGAAAGTGAGATCCTCATCACACTGGGCGATGCTACGAGAGTGGCAGCTGAAGCAGTGGGAGAAGTGCACCTGTCTTTTGAAGACAAAGTTTTAATTCTTAGAGATGTTCTTTACGTTCCAAGTTTTAGAAAGAATTTAATTTCAGTTTCTAAACTTTTTCATGATGGATATACGGTTACTTTTAATAAAGTTGTTACCATTTCTCTTTTTGATAAATTTATCTCGTCATGGAACGTTGTCGAATAATCTCTATACAATTAATCGTGCACACCACTCACTTAAATGCATCCTATAACACATCAACTGCTTTCCGAGAAAAGAAAACGTTCATCAGACGTGAACGAGACACTTCTTTGGCATCTAAGTTTGGGTCATATAAATCCAAAGAGGATCCAAAGGTTGGTGAAAGACGGTTCACTGGAGCTTCTCCAAGTTGAACCGATTCCAACCTGCGAATCATGTTTGGAGGGTAAAATGACCAAGAGGGCATTTAGAGCCAAGGGGAATGGGGCCAAAGAAATGTTAGAGATCGTTCACACAGATGTATGTGGTCCAATGTCAACCAAATCAAGAGGAGGTTATAAGTATTTTGTCACTTTTATTGATGATTACTCAAGGTACGGTTACATTTTCCTTATGAAGCATAAATCTGAGACCTTTGAGAAATTCAAAGAATTTAAGGCTCAAGCAGAGAATCATAGGGAAAAATGTATCAAGTCTCTACGATCGATCGTGGAGGTGAATACCTCAAATGATGAGTTTTTGAACTACTTATCTCGATGAAGGATTGCATCCCACCATCGCATCTTAACCCTCAACAAAAACGGGGTTGCGAGCAAAGAAACGTAACTCTTTTGGAAATGGTTAGATCTATGATGAGTTATGCGATCTTCCCAAGTCGCTTCGGGGTCATGCCTTGAAAACAAAGCAGCTTACATTCTCGAACTTGGTGCCATCCAAATCGGGTTCCCAAAACTCCCAAAGAATTGTGGATCGATGGCGAAGCCTACTATGAGGCACATGAGAATTTGGGGTGTCCCGCCTACGTGTTGGACAAGGAAGCCGAAATTGGATCCTCGATCGAAATTAAGGTTGTTTGTAGGATACCCCGAGGGAACAAAAGGGTGTATGTTCTATGGTCCCGAAGATCAAAAGGTGGTCATCAGCACTCACTTTAGATTTTTGGAAGAAGACTATATGAACGAAAGAAAACCTAGAAGTGAGATTACCTTAAATGAGCTAAGAGGGCAAACCTCAATGCCAACTGTACTAGACGATATACCAAACGACACATTTTCACAACCGGAACCTCGTCGTAGTGGGAGGGTTGTTAGACAACCCGAGAGATTCATGGGAATAGGAGAGTCCTTGGACTTGATTTTCGGACAAGACGAATCAGACCCATGGACATATGACGAGGCACTCCAAGACAAGGATGCAGATTCTTGGCAAAGAGCAATGAAAGTCGAAATGGATTCTATGTTTCATAACAGAGTGTGGGAGCTAGTCGAACCACTTAATGGGGTCAAATCCATTGGATGCAAGTGGGTATATAAGAGAAAAAGAGGACCGGACGGGAGGGTGGAAACCTTCAAAGCAAGACTAGTGGCGAAAGGTTATACTCAGAAAGAAGGGATCGATTATGAGGAAACTTTTTTGCCCGTAGCCATGCTTAAGTCCATCCGTATTCTCTTATCAATTGCTGCGCATTTAGACTTTGAAATCTGGCAAATGGATGTCAAGACAGCTTTCCTTAATGGAAGTCTTGATGAAGAGATCTATATGCAACAACCCCAAGGTTTCAATGAAAAAGGCCAAGAACACCTAGTTTGTAAGCTCATGAAGTCCATTTATGGACTCAAACAGGCATCCAGAGCTTGGAACCAATGTTTTGATCATGTTATAAAGTCTTATGGGTTCGATCAAAATGAGTTTGAAAGTTGTGTGTACAAAAAGCGTGTCGGAACTGCATTGGTATTCTTAGTACTATACGTAGATGACATTCTGATCATCGGGAACGATGTAAAGGTGTTATCAGATGTAAGGGCATGGCTTTCAAAACACTTTGATATGAAAGACTTAGGGGAAGCCGGACACATCCTTGGGATCAAGATCACTCGAGATCGCAAGAAAATGATGATAGGCTTATCACAAGCTTCATACATAGACACTGTCTTGAAACGCTTCAGCATGCAAGATTCCAAGAAAGGCTTCGTACCTTTCAGGCATGTAATCCATCTATCCAAGAAAATGTCCCCTAAGACGCAAAAGGAGATAGATAACATGAAAGGCATTCCTTATGCTTCGGCTGTCGGAAGCCTTATGTATGCAATGCTGTGTACGAGACTGGATATCTGTTTTGCCGTAGGCATGGTGGCAAGATATCAAAGTAACCTGGGAAAAGAGCATTGGACGGTAGTTAAAAACATTCTGAAGTATCTGAAAAGAACTCGGGATAGAATGTTGGTTTATCAGCCAGATAGTCCAATCCCCATCGGCTACACGGACTCGGATTTCCAATCAGACATAGACTCGAAAAATCTACCTCCCAGAGTGTGTTTTGCATGGGGAGGAGCCGTGACATGGAGAAGCGTCAAGTAGAAATGCGTCAGATTCTACCATGGAAGCCTTAATATGTAGTCTGCTAATGAGGCAAAATGAAAAGAAGCGGTTTAGCTCAAGCACTTCCTAGTGGACTTAGATGTGGTTCCGAATTTTCCCAGCAGAATCATTGTTTATTGTGATAATGCCGGAGCAGTTGCAAATTCAAGGGAACCAAGAGCCCACAAAGCCAGCAAACACATTGAAAGGATATACCATCTTATACGAGATATCGTTAAGAGAGGAGATATAGATGTGGCAAAGATAGCGTCTGAGGATGACCTAGCAGATCCATTCACAAAGAGTCTGCCTCTGAATACATTTGAGACACATGTGGAAGGAATGGGTGTCAAGACCGTTGCCAATCTGCTTTGAGTATAAGTGGGAGAAATTATTAGGTTCATGTAGGTGACATTAGATGTCACATATTACACGAGACATGTTGTAGTATACTTAAAAGCAGACTTTGAGTATAAGTGGGAGATTGTTGGGATTATACTAGAAAGTATGCTTTTTACTTTTGTATAATCAAAACTGAATTTCGAACTTATTTACTGAAATAAATTGTTTATCACTGATGCTTTAAATATTATCGAATGTTACATATGTTTACAGCATAACTGTTCAATAAGTCTTACGTGTTACATTGTAGTTAATTTAGTGATACCAGATCACAGAAGATTAAATTAACAGTCTCCTGTAACTAAAAGTACGCCATTCACGACCTAGATGGAAATGAACAACCCATCGTGAAAGGTTGAAGTGTAAGGCTCAGATTGGTTTGTCTTGACCAAGAGATTACACTAGTGCATGACTGATGTACTGAATAGGACCTACTGAGGAGGACAAATTCTTCAAATCAACAAGGAAGAATTAGACCTCGATTAGTTCGTTATTTCTTAATCTTCGTCCCTTAAATAGGATCACTTGGGATTGGTAACTATTGCTTTAACTTATCATGGGTAGAGAATCGACGAGATTCAATAATTTTTATCTTGGGCAATATTATTAGTCACATGTGATTGCTAAGATTTAATACGAAGAATCATGTGCAAGTACGCTTGTTTGATTTGCCCCCTTGGGAGGTTCATAAGCTTTATCATACCAAATCTTGCAAGTGGAATTAGTTTCCGGTATGGATAATAATGTTGAAGCGTTCCTTGACTAAGGATAAAAGATATTAATTAATGGAAAGCTATTTCAGTGGCTGAAATTAATTAATAGGCTAGATAATCTTAAACACGGGAAATAATAACCGGGAGCCATATTGACTGTAATATGGGTTAAGATGGATAGTGCAATATTAATTATGTAGTGGGATAAATTAATATTTATGGGCATGAATAATATTGTGGCTCAATATTAGATATTCAAGGTCCATTAGAAGATCAAATCTTAAATCTCCTAAAGGCCCCCTAAGTAGCCCAACATATAGTCCAATAACTGAAAAAGGTGATTAAAATAAAATAAATATTGTTGCTTATTTTTCCAAGTAAATTTTCGAAAATTATGGATAAGTTGGGAGAAAGATTTTCTTTGAATTTTGTTATGGAATGAAGATATGTATTCTTGGAATACAAAATTATCTCATTAAATTCAAGAAATATCCCACTTGGTTATTTCATAAGAGAATTTCGAAATATGGGAAATATAGTGGGCAATAAAGATTTTCTTGATTTTCTTGAAAAGATATTATGGAAGATATGTATTTCTTGAAATACAAGAATATCTCATAAATTCAAGAAGATCCAAATCTTGGATTCTTGACTCATCATATTTTCAAAATTTAACCATAATATGAGTAAGTGGGATTTTGTGGAATATTATAATTATGAGAAAAAGAATATAGCAGATATATTCAAAATTTCTTGGAGATCAAGAAAAGTTTTTTCCACATTATTTTTTGCCACAATTTTCGACCACTTGGTCTCTATAAATAGGGGATGATTCTTTCATTCCCAAGTACAATTTCATGTGCTGGAAAAATTAGTAAATCCACAAAGGTGGTGCAACATAATTTATTTTCCTTTTGTTAATTATTCACAAGTGTCCTTCCACCGGATAGTCGAACAAGGGCTAAGGGAATACTTGGGAAGTTCTTTTGGTTAGTCTAATCAGCCAGATCACTGCCATCCCAAGAGGTACGTTCACGTAAACTTGTAGAATTCCTCATGCGTAGGTTTTACGTGAATTATTATATGCATGATATGTTGTTGGATTATTATTTGAATTAATATAGGATTAATTCATGCTAGTAATAATTATAAGAATTAAATTTGTATTTTAAATATTCACCCCGAATAGATCTGTGCAAACTATTCCCCAACAATGGGCTAGATAATCCTAAACACGGGAAATAATAACCGAGAGCCATATTGACTGTAATATGGGTTAAGATGGATAGTGCAATATTAATTATGTAGTGGGATTAATTAATTTTTATGGGCTTGAATAATATTGTGGCTCAATATTGATAATTCAAGATCCATTGGAAGGTCCAATCTTAATTCTCCTAAAGGCCCTCTAAGTAGCCCAACATAAAGTCCAATAACTGAAAAATGTGTTTAAAATAAAATAAATATTGTTGCCTTATTTTTCCTCATAAATTCGAAAATTATGGATTAAAAATGGAGAAAGATTTTCTTTGAATTTTGTTATGGAATGAAGATATGTATTCTTGGAATACAAGATTATCTCATTAAATTCAAGAAATCTCCCACTTGGTTATCCATATAGCAATTTTCGAAAATCTTGAAATATAAAGGGCAGGAAAGATTTTCTTGATTTTCTTGAAAAGATATGTATTTCTTGAAATACAAGAATATCTCATAAATTCAAGAAAATCCAAATCTTGAATTCTTGTTCCCTAATATTTCGAAATATTCCATAACAAATAAGAGTGGGATTTTGTGGAATATTTTAATTATGGAGAAAAAGATATATGAGATATATTCAAGATTTCTTGGAGATCAAGAAAAGATTTTTTCCTCCCTATTCCACATGAAATTTCGACCACCACCCTCTATAAATAGGGGATGAATGTTTCATTCCCAACAACACACGAAAATTGGTTTTTCGGAAAAATATCAGCGTCGATAAAATATCAAATATTTTGAAACGTCGACAGATTGTATTTTTTCGAAAAATATCAATTGTGAGTAGTGTACAATTCCATGTCTTTGGAAAAATTAGTAAATCCACAAAGGTGGTGCAACAAAATTTATTTTCCTTTTGTTAATTGTTGTTATGCAGTGTCCTACCACCGGATAGTCGAGCAAGGATTAAGGAAATACTTGGGAAGTTCTTTTGGTGTGTCTAATCAACAAGACCATTGCCATCCCAAGAGGTATGTTCACGTAAACTCGTAGAATTTTCGCATGCGTAGGATTTACGTGAATTGATTATATGCATGATTTGTTGTTGGATTATTATTTGAATTAATACATGATTAATTCATGCTAGTAATAATTATAAGAATTAAATTTGTATTTAAATATTTATCCCGAATAGATCCGTGCAACTTATTCCCCAACAAATAGTTAATACCATAGAGTTAGAGAATATACTAACGAAAATTTTCATGGTGTTTAAAGATATGCAGGAAAAAAAAGAGAGGAGAGAAAACAAGAAGTAGACATATCATATTATTCCACCAAAAGGTCCCTTTATATAGGTTACATTCAATACATAAAATGTCTAATTCATTCCTCTACTATCCGTACTTGATGAGGGCCCTAATTCATGCCTCAATCATTACATTTGATGAAGGCACACAATGTGTTTTCCTTCAACACTCCCCCTTGTGCCAAATTAAAAAGGGTGGTAGGTGCATAAATGTTGTCTCAGCTAGCTAAAAACATTGCCAAGTAACAAAAACCCAGTGGAAAAATAAACCTTGGTCGAAGGGAAAAAGAGTTTCAACGCACCCATGTTGAGACTTCCCCTGAAGTTACGCCTCTCACTTGATAAGTACGTTTATCATGTGAGCTACAAATCTCAATTCTTGTCACATACTTCTCAAGAATTGTTCTTGACAATAATTATGTAAACAAATCAAACACAATTTCTTTAGAGTTTACTTTGTACTTGAGTAAAAATTGTTGTTTCCCATGGTAAATGCATAAACCAGTTTGAGAATGGCCTTTATGTGGATTACAAAGATAATCAACATAAACAAAACCAACTAACACATTATGTAGGGCATGATTGGTATGACTGAATGGAATTACGGCTGAATGGAATGAATTAATGAATGAAATGAAGGTCTGAATGGAATGATATAAGAATGATCATTCTTATGATTGATATGACCTAGGAATGAAATATAAGTATTGGTGAATCTGTTTTAAAATTATTATTATTAGTTATTAATTATACTTTAATATTAATATTATCATTGATTATTATATATATTTTTAATATATTATTATTTTTAGCTTTTTAATATATAATTTTTAAAATAATATTTTTATAATTACAAAAATAATATTATTATTGTGTTTATTATAATAATATATAATTTTAGTAAACATATATATTTATATTAATATGTATTTAATTATTGTTAAAAATATGAGTTAATAATAACGTTATCGCTATGTCTTGTATGCACCCGGGTGCATCGTGCACTCATAGTGCATTTTAGAAGCGTGCAACTTGTTATTCTGAAAAGTGCGACTTATTTACACAGAAAAGTGCAACTGTTAATATGAGAACATAGTTGCATGCTTCTGTTTGGAATAGTTGCATATTTTTATTTTGTATAGTTACACACTTCTAAAATGCACTATGAGTGCATGGTGCACCCGGGTGCACATGAGACCCACTCTAACGTTATATATATTTTTAATATTTTTATTATTATTAATATATTATTAAATAATATTATTTTTATTTTATTTTTATTAAAATATTATTAAGAATTCGCTTTAATTTACATTTTTTGAGATATAGAATTATTATTAAAAAATTATATTATTTATATATTTTAATATTGTTATACTTAATATTATTATTATTATTATTGGAGTTGGTTATTATTTTTATTTTTATTAAATAAACTTTTTAATAAAATAATATTATTATTAAATTATTATTGTTGTTGTTGGGTAGAAGGTAATATTATGATATAAATGATAATATTTTTTGTGGAAAAAAAATTCATTCATCAAAATGTGGAATACATAAACACATGAGGTATGTAAGGAATCACAATTCCTTTATTTTTGGGAATGACCATTCCTAATGGAATTATGATTCCTTCCAAAAATACATATCAATCAATGTATTTGGAATAGATTAAAGAATGATCATTAAATTCCCTATGAATTCCAACATATCAATCACACCCTTAGTCTATTGGTGTAAGGAGTAGCTTCAACATTTTTTTAAGGGTTACAATTTCCTTTGTTGTCCCTTTCCAGATTTCTTTAGAGGTCACAATTCCATCAGTGGTCCCTTTTGCATTTTCAGCAATGACCTACCAAGCCCATTTAAAGGTTCCTTTTTAGGTATCACAGCGTATACATGACACCATTCCGATGATACTGCGTTTGGTCCTTAACTAAATTTATATTAGCAAGTTCATTGAGAGTGTAATATATGGCCGAGTGATTGAGCTAAGTACAATAATGCGCTTATTCAACTTAAATAAGAATTCCAACTCCCAATAACACTTCGTCACCTTTCTTTGGATGAATATAACTTTTCATCATCTTCCTTTAGACGTAATGGATATTTCTTTAAATCTAAACTTCGACCGACCCGGGAGTGCTAACCAGATGCACTTTGTCCATGTTAAATCGCCTGAACATCTTTTAGACAAATGCATACTGGTGGATAAATATTCCACAAGCTCGGTGTTCTAGTTTGGACCGAGTTTTCCAAAGATCCTTTATCTCAACTTTGGATTTCAAGTAGTTCATGGTTTCACTTATTCCATTAAGAGTATCTATTATGTTCATTCATCAACATAAATTGATATATTTGTAAATCTGTAACTTATATTCTTTATAAATACGCAGGGGTACAGTTCATTGCTATTATAACCTTTCCCAATCAAGTTGTCACTTAGACGGGTATACCACATCCATCAAAATTATTTCAATTCATTAGTGAACATTTCAAATTGATTGTAAATGCACTCCGTGATTTAGAGTCACTTGACTTGGGTAGTAGAAAGTCATCTAGTACTTTCATATATATCTCTAAATCAAGATCCCCATAGAGATATGCATTAAACACATTCACAAGCTGCGTCTCCAGTCCCTTGGAGACTGTTAAGCTGCATTATGGGAGTATAGCTCCTCATAGTCAATTCCAGGGTGTTGTGAGGTATTTCAGGACCTTATTTTTCTCATTACGCTTAGTGACAAAGATTCATTTATGTCCTACAGGCTTTACACTTGGTAGGGTTAGCACTGTCGAACCAAATACATGTTTTTTTGTCATAGAATCAATTTCTACCTGGATTGCTTCTAATTTAGGCTAATATGCTCTATGTTGACATTTTGCAACCGAGCGTGGTTCGATGTCACTGTGCTCTATAATTTTATCGAGCAACAATATAAGTAAATTAATCATCAATCTGTGTGCAACGGCTGTCCATCGACTCTTATGCACTATCATAATTAATAGAGATTTATTTATTCTATGGAATCATTTCAAACATCGGAGCGTCCTCCAGTATTGATTCTTGGACATAACTATAATCAGAGATTATCTCATTAAATGGTTTAATGATCAATGGATTAGGTTGTGCCGCACCTACTCTTTTCTTTGGTGGGAGTCAATCGAACCAGGTGGCTTCCCTCATTTCCTTTTGAGAGCCACAACTTCAACCACACCTCCACCAAGTGTGGTTGCAACATGTTTCCTGCAGAGTTGTACCCCTTATTGGGGACTTATAACCTTGCAAGCACATTTGCAGCTGGTATATGAGACCTAGTCACTTTTAGTAATATCGATAAATGCATCAGACATCGAATCTATTACATTTCAAATATCAATTATTATTTATACTTCACTTTCACATGTGCAGTTTGGGGATAAAATGAGACGGAGTGGGGACAGATCACGATACTTCTTGTCGTTTCCCTAGAAAATCCTTTTCCTTATCTCCCCCTAACGACGGGAAAATAGTCTCATTAAAGTGACAATACGCAAATCTAGCGAAAAATTGTTAGAGGTTCATATCCAACATAAATACTTAATCATATCTCAGAACCCATCTTAGTGCGCTGTGGAAGCGCTATAGGCACATATCAATTACACGTAGCTGTAAAATTTCAGGCTTATATATATCCAGTTACCAACTGGTACACATAAAATGGTTGGTCAACAATGGGTCTGAAATGAATAAGTAAACTACATGCAATATTATATAACCCCATAGAGAGATAAACATGTTGGTGCGCAAAAGCATCGTAACTACCATTTATTTTATTTTAAAGGTGGCCTCTACAAGACCATTTTGTGTTTGCACATGGGGTCCAGGATACTCTAAATTGATCCTAATAGACATTCAATAATCATCAAATCCTTTTGATGTAAAAATTTATCTAGTTTGATTAAGGTGGTGAGCCCTTGAACGTGTAATTTGTGCAAAGAATATTTTGTAATGCAAAATTTCTTGTGGAAAGTAAAACGACATGTGACCAGTGTGTCGAAGTTAGAGATGTTAATTCGGGCCGGGCTAAACGGGCCGGCCCGTTTAAACCTATTATATGCAGGGTTAGGGCCGAGCAATGGGAGGTCCGTTTAAAATTGGGCCTTTTTGGCCCGGAACGATTAGCCCGCGGGCTAAACGGGCTAGCCCGCGGGCTAAACGGGCTAGCCCGCGGGTTAACCGGGCCAGCCCGTTTAGCCCGTTTATATTTATATATACTCAAAAAAAAATTTCTAATTTTTTAATTATTTTTTTTTAAGTTTTTTCACAAATTTAAATAAGGAAAAAATCAATTATGGCCAATCAATTACAAATTAAATATTTCTATTTTATTTAGTCAATTAATAATTAATCCTCTCCAATTCAATATTTTTTAACAGTTTTGAATTTCTATTGAATTGAATAAATAAGTAAAATATTAATCCAATATAAAATAATAATATAATATTCTTATAAATTCTATTATGAAATTTGTTCATAATATGAAACTGATATCATTATAATTATAAATTAATATTATGGTATTAATTTATAAATGTGATGATACAAATTTTATATTATTAACTAATTTCATGGGAACTTTGCTCAATTATGTTATTAAAGATGATGAGAACTAATTTTATATTTTGAACATTTGTTATTAAAGATGATGGGACAGTCTGGATCGAAATTTTTTTCATTATGTAATGTTAATGTTTGAACATTTTTTTTAATTTTTTTCGGAGCCCCGTTAGGTGGCCTGTTTAACCCGCAACCCGCTAGGGTTAGGGTTAGGTCTCAACTATTAGAGGCCCATTTAAAATGAACCGCTTAAGGCCCGGGACCGTTTGGTCCGTAGCCCTATAGGGCTGGCCCTAATGGGTTAGGGCCGACCCGTTTAACAATACTAGTCGAAGTATCAACCATATCCATAAAGTACTTGAATGGTGAAGAATTGGTCCACACATATAATATTATAACCTTTTAAGAATGGAATATTTAATTTTGTATCTTTATTATAAGACGGTGTTGATTTTACTTTCGCTAATGAGCATACTTTACATGAGGGAATATGCATTTGAGATTTTTAACATGGCAGAGGGGGTGTATATAAAGTATCTGGTGCATCAGAAATCAAAAGTTGCGATTGGAGTAACAACATAATCGATATGTGCACTGTATCGGATAGTCCCAATTTATTATTCACTCAAATAAAAGGGATGTTTG
Organism: Stenogyne calaminthoides; assembly: GCA_037126765.1. Classification (NCBI taxonomy): domain Eukaryota; kingdom Viridiplantae; phylum Streptophyta; class Magnoliopsida; order Lamiales; family Lamiaceae; genus Stenogyne; species Stenogyne calaminthoides. The sequence continues at coordinate 18,439,084 of JBBCBC010000011.1, forward strand.
TATGAATTTTTCTTCAACATACAAATCATCATGTATTAAATAATGTCACATAGTCCATTATGTAAGGTACGTAATGTGGGGTTATACTGAAAAGTATGCTTTTTACTTTGTATAACCAAACTGAATTTCTTATTTATTTACTGAAATAAATTATTTATCACTGTTGCACTAAATATGAATGAATGTTATATATATTTATTGCAAACCTGTTCGATAAGTAAGTACGTATTACGTTGAAGTTAATTTGGTGATACCAGATCACAGAAGATCAAATTAACAGTCCATCGTGATTAAGTACAAATTCACAACCCAGATGGAAATGAACAATCCATCGTGAAAGGTTGAAGTGTAAGGCTCAGATTGACTTGTCTTGATCAAGAGATTACACTAGTGCATTATGATGCGCTGAATAGGACCTACAGGAGGATAAATTCTTCGGTACTGAATATACAAGAATTAGACCTCAGTGGTTCGTTATTTCTTAATCTCTATTCCTTAAATAGGATCGTGTGAAATTAATAACTATTGCTTTGACTTATGATGGGAAGAGAATCAATGCGATTCGATACCTTGTATCTTGGGCAATATTATTGAGTATGCGACGATTGCTAAGATTTAATACGGAGAATCGTGTGCAAGCACGTCTTACTTGATTTGTCCCCTTGGTGGGCTCAGAATCTTTATCATACCAAATCTTGCAAGTGGAAATTTATTTCCGGTATGGATAATAATGTTGAGTTGTCTTAACTCCAAGGACAAAGATATTAATTAATATAAAGCTTGTTCAGTGACTTAATTAATTAGTGTACTAAGATAATCTTAAACACGGGAAATAATGACCGGGAGCCATATTATTGTGAAGTCGTAATGTGGGTTAAGATGGATAGTTCAATATTAATTTTATAGTAGAATAAATTAATATTAATGGGCTTGAATAATATTTTGGCTAAATATTAAAGTTTCATAGCCCATTGGAGGTCCAATCTTAATTCTCCTAAAGGCCCCTCAAATAGCCCAAATTAAAGTCCAATTAATGAAAAGGAGAAGAAAATATTTTGCCTATTTTTCCATGAGTATTTTCGAAAAAATAGGTAGGAAAGAGAAAAAGTCTTTTTATTGATTTTCTTGGAAAGATTTTATGGAATAAGTATTCTTGAGATACAAGTTTATCCCATAAATTCAAGAAAGGAAAAAGATATTATTTCTTCCCTACTTGTATGCAATTTTCGAAAATAAGGAGCAAATAAGGAGGAGAAGATTTTGTTGGGAGATATTTTGGGAAATAGAATATATTGGATATACTTTAGATTGTATCTTGAGAAAGAAGCAATGATATTTCCCAATGCCCAATTTGACCAAATTTTCGTCCCCCCTAGTCCTATAAATAGGGGATGAATTTTTCATCCCCAATGCAATTTCATGTGTTGGAAAAATTAGAAATCCACAAAGGTGGTGGCAAATATTTTTATTTTTCTCCTTTAATTAAAATCATTCGTTGAGAATCCTTCCACCGGATTACGTTCGTGGACGTGGGACATATTTGGGAAGGCTCTTTGGGTTGATCCATCGTCTCAACGGTTGTCTCTACAAGAGGTATGTAATCCCGTACCTCCTAGATTCCGCATGCTTAGGATTTACGTGGATGACGTGTACGCATGTTGCTTATTTATTTGTTTAATTATTATGTTGAATTGATTTAGAATTAATTCATGTTATTAATTAATTTATTAATTTAAATATGTATTTAAATTCACCTTGAATAGATCCGTGCACCCCTTATTTCCCAACAACTGGTATCAAAGCCTCGGTTTCGAGCTCTGCATTTAAATTGTTATTTAAATTATGTTGACCAGTAAATTTTATTAAAAATTGGATAGTAGAATTGTTAGATCTGTTTTGCAGGTATCCAATTGTCATGGTATTTAATGTGTTTAATTTTCATGCATATATTTTGGTTTTAATTCGACTCATTCGAATTTATTTTTCTCGTGAGAAAATTCACGAGTAGATTAGGCTATTTGATTTGTTCAATGTAATAGACTAGTCTAGATTTAAGGTGTATTTATTTTCTCATTAAATAAATTGTAACCTGATCGAAGACGAAAGCGGAAACGAGGAGTTGAAACGGACCCAAAACCGTACGCAGGTGACGTATATTGCGCGAAACGTGCCAAGGGAGGCACGCGCGCAAAGCGAGAGTCGCCAGGCGCACGGGCGTGGCTCACGGTGCAAGGCGGGGCGAGGTACGGGCGCGCCTGACGTGCCAGGAGGACGGGGCGGCTGTCGAGGGTCGGGCGAACGCATGCATGCGTCCCGCCCATTGCATGCCGAGGCTACCGAGACCTTCAGAGTGACTCGCGCGCTGTGCCTTGGCGCACAGGCGTGGTCGCTCGGCCAAGTGGCCGGCCGGATGCGGGCGTGCATCCCGGCTGCGAGCTACTTGGCATGGCATTTCGAGACGGATTTTTTTTTGAGATGAACGAGTGGGAGAAATTCAAGACGACGTTTCTTAAAAATCAAACCATGATAGTTAGATAATATGTGTCCAATATGTTTATTTTCTGTTGTGCTTGATTTATTGTTGTATTTTCTTATGCTTTATTTAATTTGTTTAAATGTGTTTGCATGAGAATTGCCCAACGAAAAATCTCAAATTCAAAAATTACTAAGTATGTTTTAAATAATTAATTTGGTTTTTGAATCGAATTAATTTTGACCTCCATGATTTATTTATTTGTGAAATCGTTTGGAGAAATTCCCGTAAGGGGCGGCCAAAAGAAAGCTTTCACATGAATAAATTCTCAAAAGGATGATTGTGAGTTATTATTAGTGGCGACGATGACCCTCCCAAGAGGCTCAATCAAAACGAAGTAGTAATTATGTATTTAATCATGATTATTACTTAGGTACAAAATTGATATGCATATACTTCGCTGAAGTCCCTGTCAATTTTATATTGGTCAAGTGGGAGCCAACTATTAATTAATTTTCTTTTAATTAAAGGTTTGTAACTGTTCTTGTTTGTAACCTGCTTGAGTGTGATTTAAATGATGACCCTCCCAAGAGGCTCATTTAAAACTGTTTTGAGATGTTGGCTGATACATGTTCATATTTTTTCTTGAGATTTCAATATGAACCATGTGATCAAATTAAGTGATATTTTTGTGTTGATCCGGACATTGACACAAATACATGTTTATTTTCAGTATCATTATATCGCAACCTTTTAATCCACTGTTTAATATACTGAAAGATAATTTGCTTACTGGAGAAAACTTTGTTGATTGGTATCGAAAACTTACTATTGTCCTCACCGCACAACATCACAAATGGGTCCTTACTACACCCAAACCAGAAAAGCCGACTGATGAGTCTAGTAAAAAGGAAAAGAAAGAGTATACTGACTGGGAGCGTTCCAACGAAATGGCAAAGTGTGCCATCTTGGCTTCTATGTCAGATGTGTTGCAACACCAACACCAAAACGTTGAAACTGCTGCAGGGCATCATGGTCAATCTTAAAGCAATGTTTCAACATCAGAACTGTGTGGCTCGCCAGATCACCATGAGAGACATACTCTCAATGAAAATGGTGGAGGGAACGCCCATAAGGGAACACGTTCTCCAGATGATGGTTCACCTTAACAAACTTGAGGTACTTGGTGCTGAATATGATATCGAGACCCAGATCGATTTCATACTCCATTCCCTGCCCAAAAGCATCGAGCAGTTCAGGCTCAACTACCAAATGAACAATCAAAAGTTCTCCTTGCCTGATCTTCTACAAGCTCTAGTCTCGGCTGAAGGAATATTAGGAGAGAGCAGCCAAGCCTTAGCGACAGCTGGTCCATCTTCCTCTTCTACACCAAAATGAGGTAAGAAGAAAAAGAAGGCCAAAAGTGAAGCTAACTCAAGCGTTGCCAAGGGCAAAGGAAAGGTGAAGATGGAGGTAGGAGTAAAGAAACCGACTAAAGGGAAGTGTTTTAACTGCGGTGAAAAGGGACATTGGAGGTCAGCCTGTTCTAAACCCAAAAGGAATGGAAAGAAAGTTTGTTCTCACGCACTAGTTGTTGAAACTTTTTAGCGGCGTATGCTACCCATTCGTGGGTAATGGATACGGGGTCCACTGATCATGTTTGTTTCACATTACAGGGGTTCAAGCGGACCCGGTAACTTAGTGAAAGAGAGATCCTCATCACGCTAGGTGATGCTATGAGAGTGGCAGCTGAAGCAGTGGGAGACGTGCACCTGTCTTTTGAAGACAATAATTTAATTTTAAGAGATGTTCTTTATGTTCCTGTTTTTCGGAAAAAAACATTATTTCTGTTTCAAAACTATTTGCTGATGGATGTTTTGTTCGTTTTAATAAATACGTTACTATTTTTCGTAACAATGTGGTTATCTGTCATGAAACTTTACTAGGACAATCTCTATATTATTAACTGTGCACATCACTCACAAAATGCATCCTATAACACATCTATTGTTTCAAGTAATAAAAGAAAACGTTCGATCAACATGAACGAGACACTTCTTTGGCACCTAAGGTTAGGTCATATTAACCCGAAGAGGATCCAAAAGTTGGTCCAAGATGGTTCATTGGAGTCCCTTCTAATTGAACCATTTTCAACTTGTGAATCATGCTTGGAGGGTAAGATGACCAAGAGGGCATTTGGAGCCAAGGGGCTTAGAGCTAAAGAAGTGTTGTAGATCGTTCACACTGATGTGTGTGGTCCAATGCAAATCAAAACTAGAGGTGGCTACGAGTATTTCGTTACATTTATCGATGATTACTCACGTTATGGGTACGTTTTCCTAATGAAGCATAAATCTGAGACCTTTGATAAATTCAAAGAATTTAAAGCTCAAGCATAGAATCATAAGGAAAAGAGTATCAAGTTTCTACAATCTGATCGTGGAGGCGAATACCTCAGCGATAAATTTTTGAACTACCTGTCGGATGAAGAAATTGCATCTCAGTTGACTGTACCCGGTATCCCTCAACAAAACGGGGTTGCAGAACGAAGAAATAGAATGCTTCTAGAAATGGTAAGGTTAATGATGAGTTATGCTGATTTACCAAAATCGTTATGGGGTTATGCTTTGCAAACAACAACTTATATTCTAAACTCAGTGCCATCCAAATCGGTTCCCAAAACCCCTAGAGAATTGTGGACAGGGCGCAAGCCCAACTTAGGACACATGAGGATCTGGTGGTGTCCGGCATACGTGTTGGATAAGGAAGCTGGTAAATTGGATGCACGTTCGAAATTAAGGTTGTTTATAGGGTACCCCGAAGGAACAAATGGATGCATGTTCTATGGTCCTGAAGATCAAAAGGTCGTAATCAGTATGCACTTTAGATTTTTGGAAGAAAACTATATGAACGATAAAAAGCTTAGAAGCGAGATTACCTTAGAAGAACTTAGGGGGCCGACTCCGTTGCCAACTGTACAAGACGACGTACCAAGCGTCACACCTGCACAACCAGAACCTCATCATAGTGGGAGGGTTGTTAAGCAACCCGAACGATTCTTGGGGATAGGAGAGTCCTCGGACTTGATCTCAGGAGAAGATTAATCAGATCCATGGTCCTACAACGAGGCGATCCAAGACAAGGATGCAAAATCTTGGCAAACCACAATGGAAGCCGAGATGGGTTCAATGGATCACAATAAAGTGTGGGAGCTAGTCAAACCACTTAATGGGGTAAAACCCATTGGATGCAAGTGGGTATACAAGAGAAAAAGGGGACCGGACGGAAATGTTGAAACCTTTAAAGCGAGACTCGTGGCGAAAGGGTACACTCAGAAGAAGGGATCGACTATGAGGAAACCTTTTCGCCTTCTAGCCATGCTCAAGTCTATCCACAATCTCTTGTCGATTGCTGCGCACCTAGACTTTGAGATCTGGCAAATGGATGTCAAGACTGCTTTCCTCAATGGAAGTCTTGACGAAGAAATCTATATGCAACAACCCGAAGACTTCATTGAAAAAGGTCAAGAGCATTTGGTTTGCAAGCTAAAGAAGTCCATTTATGGGCTAAAGCAAGCATCCCGTGCTTGGAATCATTATTTTGATCAAGTTATAAAATCCTACGATTTTGATCAAAATAATTTCGAAAGTTGTGTTTATAAGAAGCATGATGGAACGAACTTGGTATTCTTGGTACTATACGTAGATGACATTCTGCTCATCGGGAATGATGTAAATGTTGGAATTTATAGGCAAGTAAAACACGTAATCACATGTGCAGCGGAAATTAAAGTTCACTAACAACGAACAGTTAATTGCATACAGATTACAATAATCATAACGAGAAATCTTACAGTAACTCAATTGCAGATTTCTCTACTACGGTATCCATGTAATCCCCAATTATGGATTTGCACAGATTTGCCAGCGTAGAATCCCGAGACTGATTTTGCTAGGAAAAACCAAACTCTAGATTTTATGGAGAAAATATGAAGTCATGTATTATGAATTCCCAAGAGCTCATATATATAGGAAAGGTCTAGCTTAAATCTCAAGCTAACCTAATTGGGAAATAAAATCCCTAATCTTTATTTAAATAAATCTCTTAGATTTATTCCCACATATAAAATCTCTACGGATTTAAATTCCATATATGACAAATCTCTACGATTTATTTCCATATATATTAAATCCTACAATAATATTTCAAATATTATTATTGAGAATTCTTATTTAATTAAATCCAATTTAATTAAACATTAATAATAATTACAAATTATTCTATTATTAATTAATTCTCCATAAATTAAACATTAAATCCAATTTAGCATTTCATCAACCAACTATAATCTGTAAAAGGGAACTACTTGTTGTGTGACCCATATGCCCTCATATATCGAGCGATTAGTCAAACTAACGGTCTTAATTGAACCTTAGACAATAAATCAGACATTCTCAATATATGAGGTACGTTGCGAAAAACGTGCAACTACTTGTAACTGAAACATGGGCTATTACGATTTCGTCCTTTCATTCGCTAATACTCGATTAAGCCTTGAACATGATGAAGTGTCTATTCAAATAACTTAATCAATTTATCTCTAATCACTAATTGATCATTCATGTTACACTTGGCCACAAAGTCCAAGTTGACGTGCATTGGCCAATGACTTTGATCCAATTATGATGAGAAGATGAGTATTCTCTCTAAATCCACTTTGAGGAATGAATCCTTTTCTTAGCTCAACTACCACGCACATGCACTTCGTGATGAACTCAATCCAAGCCGTATCTACCCATGGAAGGGTGCAAGCATTGGTCATGGTCAAAGTTCATCACTCCACACATGTTGTGCATATTGACCTCAAGTCAAAGTAGTATCGCATCGCTCCCACTAACCGAGACACCCGTAGACACATATAGTGGAACTACATCAAACGGTTTCTCGAATGGGTATACCAATACCTTCTAAGGTATCTGTGCATCCATCATGAGATACCTAGTATCTCGTAGTGAGTGAGATCTCACTACACTCTCTAAGAGTATGATGCAGATCGCACATCAATCTCCATTGTATCATCAATATCCCATTCTCGATGATTCTCGATTGGGGTTATTTGAGAATCATGCTTAGGTCATCTGAGTTCTCACTCACTCAATGACAGCAATGACTCAAGGGAACACGGATAAGAACAAATGCAAACAATCAAACATAATATTCTAATAAGTGCAACGCCATATATTTAATATTAAATAAACAATAATATTAAATCAATAGTGAATATTATCTGAGTATTATGTCCTTACAATGGATTGTCTCTAGGACACTAACACTAACAATCTCCCACTTGAACTAGAGCCAATCACCTACATGTCTAACCCCTAGACCATCAAAATGTCTAGTTTGTACATGAACACTCAAATTCTTGGTGAAAGGATCAGCAAGGTTATCTTCCGTGGGGACACGTTCTAACTTTATCTCTCCTCTAGCAATTATCTCTCTTATCAAGTGATAACGCCTCGGTACATGCTTGTTTCTGTTATTGGATCTCGGTTTCTTAGCATGTGCAACCGCACCAGTACTGTCACAATACAACTTTATTGGACTACTGACACTCGGAACTACCCCTAGTTCAATTAAGAATTTTTTTATCCCGACAGCCTCCTTGGCAGCCTCTGCCGCAGCAATGTACTCAGCTTCGGTTGTTGAATCTGCGGTAGTATCTTGTTTGGAACTATTCCAACTAACCGCCCCACCATTGAGAACGAAAATGTAGCCCGACTGTGATTTGTAATCATCACAGTCGGATTGGAAACTTGCATCAGCATAACCAGTTGCAACCAGCTCTGACTGTCCTCCGTAGACTAAGAAACAATCTTTGGTACGTCTAAGGTACTTAAGAATGTTCTTGACAGCAATCCAGTGAGGTTCACCTGGATTCTACTGGTATCTACCAGTGGTGCTAACAGCGAAGTCCACATCTTGCCTTGTGCAAGTCATGGCGTACATGATGGAGCCAATTGCAGATGCATATGGTATATCCTTCATGCGCCGGATATCAGCTTCTGTAGAAGGACAGTCCTTCTTAGACAGCTTTATCCCATGACATGCCGGTGGAGAAACTCTCTTAGAGTTCTCCATTTCAAACCGCTTTAACACATTATCTACGTAGGTTGACTGTGACAGTCCCAACATCCTCTTGGATCTTGGTCCCTAAGATGTAGCAGGCCTCACCAAGATCCTTCATCATGAAGGTCCTTGATAGCCAATCTTTAACCGACTGCATAAGAGGAATGTTGGTTCCCATAATCAGTATGTCATCGACATATACAATTATGAAAACAATATTTCTCCCACTGTGTTTACGATTAACGTATGGATCTTCCGAATTTCTGATGAAGTCAAACGATTTGACAGCTTCATCAAATCGGATATTCCAACTCCTAGAAGCTTGCTTTAATCCATAAATGGACCTTTTAAGCTTTCACACAAGATCAGACTTTGGCTTAGATACAAAACCTTCTGGTTGAGTCATGAACACCTCCTTATCAATGTTTCCATTGAGGAAAGTTCTTTTGACATCCATCTGTCAAATCTCATAATCGAGATGTGCTTCTATCGCAAGTAAAATTCGAATGGACTTAATTTTGGCAACAGGTGAGAAAGTCTCATCATAGTCAATGCGTTCGCGTTAACTATAACCTTTTGCCACCAACCTAGCCTTGTAGGTTTGTACCTTGCCGTTTGCATCAGTCTTATATTTGTAGACCCATTTGCAATCTATGGGTTTGACCCCTTTCGGCAACTCAACCAAGTCCCAGACTTGATTGGTGTACATCGAGTCCATCTCGGATTTCATGGCTTCATGCCACTTCTCTGAGTCAACATCTAATGTTGCCTCAGTGTAAGTTCTGGGATCGTCTTTATCCAGAATCTCCACGTCATCATGTTCCTCTACGAGGAACCCATAATATCTAGTGGGCGAATTACGAATCCTAGTGGACTTACGGAGCTGTGGTTGTGCAGGCTGTACATTCTGATTGTGAAAATTTTGTGGTGCATCGATTTGATCAATGTCCGGAGAGTCCTCAAGAGCAATAATTTCAGATGCCTTTTGGGCGGGAGTTTGAACTATGTTGTTCTCATTCAGCCCACTTGGAGTTTGTTGCGAAGGTAATGCAACTCCAATTACGCTCCCACTGGCTGAAAGAGGATCACTAAGTGATAAACTTCCACCTTGAGAGCTGTTGAATGCTCCCACTGATTCCTTGTCACGTTTCTTTGACAAGATATCAGTCTCTTGGTTATCCTGTGGTTCTTGAACTTCTTCAAGTTCTATCATCTTACGGCCTTGTTCCTTAAAGACATAGTCTTCTTCGAGGAACCTGGCCTGCCTAGAAACAATTATTGTTTGTTTCTCAGGTAGATAGAAATAATATCCTCTCGTTTCCTTAGGATATCCCACAAGGTAACCTTTTTCACCTTTGGATTCCAACTTATCAATGAGCATCTTTTTCACAATTGCGGGGCAACCCCACGTTTTGATATGTTAAAAATTTGGCTTCTTGCCATACCATAGTTCATATGGCGCATGCTCAACTGATTTGGTTGGAATCATATTCAGAATGTAGATTGAGGTTTGGAGCGCGTATCCCCATAAGAATGTTGAAAGAGAGGAAAAACTCATCATGGACCTTACCATGTCTAACAAGGTTCGGTTTCTCCTTTTGGATACCCCATTCATTTGGGGTGTGCCGGGAGGAGTCCATTGTGATTGGATTCCATGTAACTTCAAGTAATCAGTGAATTCAAGGCTAAGGTATTCACCTCCTCGATCCGATCGAAGAGTCTTGATACTCTTACCAAGTTACTTTTCTACTTCAGCTTTGAACTCCTTGAATTTCTCAAAAGACTCGGATTTGTGTTTCATAAGATACACATACCCATATCTTGAGAAATCGTCAGTAAAAGATATGAAGTAGGCAAAGTGACCCCTAGCTAGAGTGGGCAATGGTCCACAGACATCACTGTGGATCAATTCTAGAACTTCTTTGGCACGAACCCCTTTCCCAGAGAAGGGTTTGTTGGTCATCTTGCCCTTGAGACAGGATTCACAATTTCCATAAGACTCAAAGTTAAATGGGGTTAAGTAGTCTAACTTTCTTAACCTTGCAATCCTATTCTCATTTGCATGACCAAGCCTACAATGCCACAAGTAAGTTGGGTTTACATGATTACTAAGTTTGAGTCATTTGTTTTGTATATTAAGAATATTATGTCCACAGTGCAACAAGTATAAATCATTCGATAAAGGAGCATTTCCATAAACATCACCATTAAGCGAAAAATAACAATTATTGTTTGCAAAATGGAAGGAAAAACCTTCAATATCCAACATCGGAATAGAAATAATGTTGCGGGTAATAGAAGGAACAAAATAACAATTATTCAGGTTCAAGTCTAAAACCGAGGGTAAATTTAAAACGTAAACGCCAACACGCTCAAAGAAGAACTCTTGCTCCATTTCCAACGTGTAGGGCCGACTTCACCCGCCTTAACTGCCCGGCTATCCTTATGATCCGGCACATTTTAAAAATGTGTGAGCCACAACCGGTATCTAATACCCAACAATTAGTATCATTTGTGGACATGTTTATCTCAATAACAAACATACATGTTCCAGCCGGGCCGAGACACCTTGGTCTTTTTTTTAGTCCGCTAGAACCTTAAATCCTTCTTCCAATGCCTTCTTCTCATAAAAAGGAGGCATACATCCTCGTCCACCCCTCGCCCCTTCTTTTTAATTCCACCTTTGAGCTTAAGGAAGCTTGGCTTGAGCCTTTCTTTGCCTTTCGCCGCTTCGCTTTTTCTTTCCTTTTGAAAGGTAAAAGTAGAGGCACTCACCATGAGCACGGGCTTTTTCCTTAGCAAAGGAAGACTCAAAAGTCTTTAAAGATGTTATGCAACTTCGAGGCATAGTCGATTCCATCTTATTCATATTAAAGTTTACCCACGAAACTCGAATATGAATCGAAAGTTAAATCAAGAATGGCATAAACAACAACGTTGGTCTTGAGCTCAATGCCCGACAAACCAAATTTCTCGATTAGCCCAATCATCTTCAACACACGAGGAGAAACCTTCCTCCTCAAACAATCGACATCTAAATAGATATCTCATCACTTCATAAATCTTTAACGAGATTCGAATCAAAGAGATCCTTTAGATGCTTAATCATCTCGAATGGAGCATCTTCTCATGTCGCTTTTGCAACTCCCTGAGTCATCCCGAGTAGCATAACATATTGAGCACAGGAAGAATCCTCTTGATGCTTCTTTTCTCGAAATCGGCCAAACGCCTCGACTTCTTCAAGATTAGCCTCCGGGTAGCAAATATTGGCGTGTCCAACACGTACTAATCTTTTTTTGCCTAAGCACCAAACACACGCTTTTGGTGTCGAATCGAGAAAATTTGCCCAAATTTAATTTGTTTGTTTCCAAAACGCTTCTCAGTGACAAGTTATTCATTTCAACAATCCTAGAGAAATAGAATAAGACGGGAATTAAAACACATAATTCCTATGATCAATATTCAGCAATCAAAATAAACATGGTCTTTCAAATTTATTTTGTCTCCATTATTTTCACATATTCAACGACCTCATCGGAAGAATACGAATTTATATCTAATATAAATCATAATGGACTAGGATCCACATTCCTACTATCATAATCCCAGCGAGGGCTGAATATCACAATAGCATAATTGGTAGGTCTCCAAACCAATTACAAACTAAAACTCCTAGTTTGTTGAACCTAGTTCGACTGATGTCCCTTACCCTTTGTCCCCGCGAGGGCGAGTTAAACAAAGTTAAGTTGGTTTACAACCATCAAGCGGCGACATTACATGTCCCTATAAAAGTTCCGTTAGATGTAGATCCGAGCAAAAGACGAGGGCCTTAAATACTCATTGGAACGAAATCTCCGGTTTTCTTTTAATTTTGATGGAAGACATCTTATCAAATCAATGAAAAAACCATATTTTAGTGAGGAACATTTTAAAGGCGGGGTATTAATTTCTTAATCGAGATCCAACATGTTAATCTCCATCACATTTGAGTAATTATTGGGCGCCGCCTACCCAAACATGATTTACACGGACTAACATTTATATGGGCACCGTCTACCCAAACATTAATATGGTCCGACAAGTATTGGGCGCCGCCTACCCAAACAAGTTATAATGCGGACTTAAATTGCGTTAACAAGTTTTAAACAAAGAAGTTAACCAACTAGGATTTTAATAATCTTTCTTGTTTGCATAAAACAAAGTTTAAAACAATTTTACGATTATTGAAACTCAATGATTAGTCCAATTAATCATCAAACAAGGTCCAACCTTTAATCCAAATTTTAATATTAATCTAATTAATAAACAAAACTGATTTTAATTATTTAATTATTTATTGTTAGGGCTCATGTGCGAATTCCAAATTTGCACGGGAGGACCTGTTTCAAATCAAATTTGCAAAACAGCCCTCCGCAATCACTACCCCAAATCCAACAGCAACTATTTTGTAATTTTGTGCATCCGTCCTCTCAATTTTGTCTCCAAAACTAAATCAGTTGCATCAACAACATCATCCAATGACTAATTAATCGAAATTAATCCAATTATTTTGACATTAGAGGTTTTCAGAATCCAAATCAACCAATACAGTATCGAATCAGCACATGGAGCATCACAGACGGGACAAGGGAGGCAAGCGTTGGTGGTACAGCGGCCAGGCCGCTCGCGTATCACTCGACGCAGTCGCATCATCACCACAAGGGTGAGTCAGCCCTGCAACGGGTAAAACGGAAGAAAAGCACCGCCTAGGTTGCATCCCCGCCGCCGCACTCCGAGCGCGGTGACCGCACCGCAGCCCCTAGGGCACGCTGGTGCGTCGCCGTCAACGCCCGAAGTGGCGATCGAGAAGCGCCGCTCCAAGCGGTGGTTCGCCAATCGAAATAGGGGGGGTCACCGCCATCCTTAAAATGAGTTGAATTGATCAATGCGAGTCAAGACGGGGTGAGCCGATGTGAATCGCGAAGAGGAAGACGACCAAGATACCAATCGGAGAGGCAACGACGGATTGAGAAACAAAAGCGCTGCCGTCGAGCGTGGGATCATGCGGGTGTCGCGAGGCACGACTAATAGCCGCCGCCTCTAGCGATGCTCCGTAGGTCGCCACCGCAGACGGGCGGCGCAAGGTTGCAGGTGAAGGGTTTCGAAAAACCCTAATCTGGAAAAAGGGGATATAAAGCGACGAAGAAGACAAGCCAAACAAGTGTGTGTATAAGTCACCCCCAACAATAAATAAAAAGGTGCAGTCAAATATAAAATTGGTTGTACCGCTCAATTTTTAAAAAAAAAATTAATTTCAAAAACATCAATTAAGCAATTAATCAAGAGCCTGAGCGCTGATATCATTGTTGGAATTTATAAAGACGAAAACACGAATCACACGCGTGGAAATTAAAGCTTCACCAACAACAAACAGTTAATTGCATACAGATTACAATAATCATAACGAGAAATCTTACGGTAACTCAATTGCAGATTTCTCTACTACGTTATCCACGTAATCCCCAATTATGAATTTGCACAGATTTGCCAGCGTAGAATCCCGAGACTGATTTTGCTAGGAAAAACCAAACTCTAGATTTTATGGAGAAAATATGAAGGCACGACATGAATTCCCAATAAATTTCATATATATAGGAAAGATCTAAATTTAAATCTCAAGCTAACCTAATTGGGAAATAAAATCCTAATCTTTTATTTAAATAAATCTCTTAGATTTATTCCCACATATAAAAATCTCTACTTGATTTAAATTCCATATATGACAAATCTCTACGATTTATTTTCATATATATTAAATCCTACAATAATATTCCAAATATTATTATTGGGAATTCTTATTTAATTAAATCCAATTTAATTAAACATTAATAATAATTAATTCCAAATTAATCTAGTATTAATTAATTCTCCATAAATTAAACATTAAATCTAATTTAACATTTAATCAACCAACTATAATCCGTAAAAGGGAACTACTTGTTGTGTGACCCATATGCCCTCATATATCGAAGCGATTAGTCAAACTAATCTGTCTTAATTGAACCTTAGATAATAAATCGACATTCTCAATATATGAGGTACGCGTTGCAGAAACGCAACTACTACAGAATCAAAACATGGGCTATTACGATTTCCTCCTTTCATTCGCGAATACTCGATTAAGCCTTGAACATGTTGAAGTGTCTATTCAAATAACTTAATCAATTTATATCTACTCACTAATTGATCATTCATGTCACATTTGGCCACAAAGTCCAAGTTGACGTGCATTGGCCAATGACTTTGATCCAATTATGATGAGAAGATGAGTATTCTCTCTAAATCCATTTTAAGGAATGAATCATTTTCTTGGCTCAACTACCACGCACATGCACTTCGTGATGAACCCAATCTAATCCGTATCTACCCATGGAAGGGTGCAAGCATTGGTCATGGTCAAAGTTCATCACTCCACACATGTTGTGCATATTGACCTCAAACAAAGGAGTATCGCATCGCTCCCACTAACCGAGACACCCGTAGACACATATAGTGGAACTACATCAAACGGTTTCTCGGATGGGTATACCAATACCCTCTAAGGTATCTGTGCATCCATCACGAGATACCTAGTATCTCGTAGTGAATGAGATCTCACTATACTCTCTAAGAGTATGATGAAGATCACACACCAATCTCCATTGTATCATCAATATCTCATTCTCGATGATCCTCGATTGGGGATATTTGAGAATCATTCTTAGGTCATCTGAGTTCTCACTCACTCAATGACAACAATGACTCAAGGGAACACAGATAAGAACAAATGCAAACAATCAAACATAATATTCTAATAAGTGCAACGCCATATATTTAATATTAAATAAACAATAATATTAAATCAATACTGAATATTATCTGAGTATTATGTCCTTACAATGGATTGTCTCTAGGACACTAACACTAACAGTAAAGATGTTGTCAGACGTAAGGGCATGACTGTCAAAACAGTTTGATATAAAGGACTTAGGGGAAGCCGGTCACATCCTAGGGATCAAGATCACTTGAGATTGCAGGAAAATAACGATCGGGTAGACACCATTTTGAAGCGATTCAACATGCAAGATTCCAAGAAAGGTTTTGTGCCTTTCAGACACGGAATTCATCTATCCAAAGAAATGTGTCCCAAGACACAAAAGGAGATGGATGACATGAAGGGCATTCCTTATGCTTCGGCTGTAGGAAGTCTCATGTATGCAATGCTATGCACGAGACTGGATATTTGCTTTGCCCTAGACATGGTGGCAAGATATCAAAGCAACCCCGAGAAAGAGCATTGGACTGCAGTTAAAAACATTCTAAAGTATCTGAAGAGGACACGAGACAAAATGTTAGTTTATCAGTCAGACAGTCTAATCCCCGTCGGTTACACGGACTCGGATTTCCAATCAGATTTAGACTCCAGAAAGTCAACCTCGGGTAGTGTGTTTTGCATGGGGGGAGGAGCCATGACATGGAGAAGCGTAAAGCAGAAATGCATCGCTGATTCTACCATGGAAGCCGAATATGTAGCTGCTTGTGAAGCAACGAAAGAAGTGGTTTGGCTCAAGAACTTCCTAGTGGACTTGGATGTCATTCCGGATTTGCCCAGCACGATCACTGTTTACTGTGATAACGCCGGAGCAGTTGCAAATTCTAGGGAACCGAGAGCCTACAATGCCAGCAAACACATAGAAAGAAAATACCATCTTATACAAGAAATCGTTAAGAGAGGAGACATAGAGGTAGCAAAGATTGTGTCCGAAGATAACCTAGCAGATCCATTCACAAAGGGTCTGCCTCAGAATACATTCAAGAGACATGTGGAAGGAATGAATGTCAAGACCGTTGCTAATCTGCTTTGAGTATAAGTGGGAGAAATATTATTATGTTCGTGTAGGTGACATTAGATGTCACGTAGAACACGAGACATGATGTAGTATACTTAAAAGCAGACTTTGAGTATAAGTGGGAGATTGTTGGGGTTATACTGAAAAGTATGCTTTTTACTTTGTATAATCAAACTGAATTTCTTATTTATTTACTGAAATAAATTATTTATCACTGTTGCACTAAATATGAATGAATGTTATATATATTTATTGCAAACCTGTTCGATAAGTAAGTACGTATTACGTTGAAGTTAATTTGGTGATACCAGATCATAGAAGATCAAATTTACAGTCCCTCGTGATTAAGTACAAATTCACAACCCAGATGGAAATGAACAATCCATCATGAAAGGTTGAAGTGTAAGGCTCAGACTGACTTGTCTTGACCAAGAGATTACACTAGTGCATTATGATCGTTGAATAGGACCTACATGAGGATAAATTCTTCGGTACTGAATATACAAGAATTAGACCTCAGTAGTTCGTTATTTCTTAATCTTTGTTCCTTAAATAGGATCGTGTGAAATTAATAACTATTGCTTTGACTTATGATGGGAAGAGAATCAATGCGATTCGATATCTTGTATCTTGGGCAATATTATTGATTACACGAAAATTGCTAAGATTTAATATGGAGAATCATGTGCAAGCACGACTTGCTTGATTTGTCCCCTTGGTGGGCTCAGAATCTTTATCATACCAAATCTTGCAAGTGGAAATTTATTTCCGGTATGGATAATAATGTTGAGTTGTCTTTACTCCAAGGACAAATATATTAATTAATATAAAGCTTGTTCAGTGGCTTAATTAATTAGTGGACTAAGATAATCTTAAACACGGGAAATAATGACCGGGAACCATATTATTGTGAAGTCGTAATGTGGGTTAAGATGGATAGTTCAATATTAATTTTATAGTGGAATAAATTAATATTAATGGGCTTGAATAATATTTTGGCTAAATATTAAAGTTTTATAGCCCATTGGAGGTCCAATCTTAATTCTCCTAAAGGCCCCTCAAATAGCCCAAATTAAAGTCCAATTAATGAAAATGAGAAGAAAATATTTTGCTTATTTTTCCATGAGTATTTTCGAAAAAATAGGTAGGAAAGAGAAAAATATTTTTTCTTGATTTTCTTGGAAATATTTTATGGAATAAGTATTCTTGAGATACAAGTTTATTTAATAAATTCAAGAAAAGAAAAAGATCTTATTTCTTCCCTACTTGTATGCAATTTTCGAAAATAAGGAGCAAAGAAGGAGGAGAAGATTTTGTTGGGAGATATTTTGGGAAATAAAATATATTGGATATACTCTAGATTGTATCTTGAGGAAGAAGCAATGAAATTTCCCAATGCCCAATTTGACCAAATTTTGGTCCCCCCCCCCACCCTAGTCCTATAAATAGGGGATGAATTTTTCATCCCCAATGCAATTCCATGTGTTGGAAAAATTAGAAATCCATAAAGGTGGTGACAAATATTTTTATTTTTCTCCTTTAATTAAAATAGTTCGTTGAGAATCCTTCCACCGGATTACGTTCATGGACGTGGGACATATGTGGGAAGGCTCTGGTTGATCCATCTTCTCAACGGTTGTCTCTACAAGAGGTATGTAATCTCGTAACTCCTAGATTCCGCATGCTTAGGATTTTCGTGGATTACGTGTACGCATGTTGCTTATTTATTTGTTTAATTATTATGTTGAATTGATTTAGGATTAATTCATGTTAGTAATTAATTGATTAATTTAAATATGTATTTAAATTCACCTCAAATAGATCCGGGCACCCCTTATTTCCCAACACGTAAAACAATGTATTAAAAAAAATTAGGTTAGTAGTGAGATACATCTCACTAGATTGATTCATTAGTTTCTCTAAGATGTGTGTTCTTCCACATTCATTAGAGGCAATATATTTAGATGTCATTCTCACTTTTCAAATGATTATTGTTAGCGTGAATATCTTTAATATTTAACAAGGTTCGATTAGCTCTGGGTTCATACAAAACCTCTTTGATTTATAAATGTGTCATTAGACATCAAAGAAATCTCAAATTCGGTTGAGTTTCAATTTTTGAGTAGAATGATTTACTTTTCATTCAATATTTTCTTATATGTTTACTTTGCATTCTCATATCCTGTTGAGTTTCAATTTCTGCAGAATGATTTTACTTTTCATTCAATATTTTCTCATATTTCTTAGATGTATTACTTTACATCGTGCACTATTGAGTAGAATTATTTGGTTTTCATTTACTATTTTTCAAATGTGTTACTTTACATCATGAGAGTGCAATTTCGAATCATGTGTATTAATGTACATTACATTCAATACTTTAGAATAAAATTCAAATTCACTGATATGCCAAAGCCAATAAAGTAAGGTCAATTAAAAAAAAAATCCAACTTAAAACTAAAATTAATTGCCTAAATAAAATGAGGCATTATGCCTTACACATATTCTTGAAATAAGAACCTGTTAGTATTTATTAATTGGCCAAAATCCTTATTGCCATTGAATTCTCTTGTATTTGGCTGATACTTTATTTCTTGCACGACGACTATTATACCAGTGGAATTCTTTCCGGTGCTCCCTTGACCAAAAATTATTATCGGGAATTTTCTTTATCGTTGATAACGTGTTTAAGGATATCCAGGAAAATAAAGAGTAGAGAGAAAACAAGAAGTAGACATATCATATTATTCCACCAAAATGTCACTTTATATAAGTTACATTCAATACATAAAATGTTTAATTCATTCATCTACTAACCATACTTGATAAGGGTCCTAATTCATGCGTCAATCATTACATTTGATCAAGGCACACAATGTGTTTTCCTTCAACACATGGCTATTTCCCACGAATTATACCATCACTAATTTTTTTTGAACGGCAAAAGCTAATTTTATTATATAGGTATAAGAAATACCTACAACGGTTAGAGAAATTTACAACTCAACACTCTAAGATCATTCTAGGATTACCAAGTCAATCCTAATACGAAAAATTAGAACAACCTAGCTCTTTAACATCGAACCAACTTCAAAGTCTAACTTTAATATCCACGACAATTCTATATATTGAAAACTCACAGTCATTATGAATAAGCTCGTTTCTCCCTCTCCATATTGCCCAAATTACACAAAGCCAAATAGCAGTAGCAATTTGTTACAAGTGGTGGAGTTGTCAACAAAACATTTTTATGGCTCAATAACAGTCGTCATAGGCCCCGTTTGGTAGCTCTCACTAATTAACGTACGATTGGCCCCGTTTATTTAACACGCACAGATTAGAACTGATGCGATAACATCTCAACTTGTTGGTATGCACCAAGATTAGTGCGTGTATGTGAATTCTAAAAAAGTCATAAAATTATGGAATTACAATTATATCCTCATGATATATGTATACAACAACTGGCTTTTGACCTTATACATAATATAATACTCCTTTACATTTTAATTAAATGTTATTTTAATTTTTCTCCTTTTATTGTCTCATATATATCTCTAAAAATAAATTTCATGGTCATTTAAAATTTTAATTTTCCTACCAATCATATATATCACTAAAAACTCATATGAGACGGTTTCATGTATGAGACGGGTATAACTTAAGACAAATGAGTGATCATACTCACCCCTCTCAAAATGTTAAAGCACCAGTGTCCAACTTATGCCTTGTCTCACCATGAGACGTGTTGGGTTATGGAGCCTGGTTGACTACTTCACGTCCGAATGAACCTTTAGGATTTTGGGCCAGTTTCGCCTATAAATATTTATGACACATTGTATTTGCATCACCAAAAATATTTGTAAATCTCTTGGTTTGGTAGTGCCCCATGGGCTGTGACATAGTCATTTACGCAAATGTGCAAATATTTTTGCACATTTAGAGATATTAATAGCAAATGTGCGTAAATATTAACCTTTAGGATTTGTATTATGCAAATGTGCCTCGTTAATCATTGATTATGGGCGTAATTTCTCGTTACTAAATTGCGACAAAATGACCAGTCCGCACCCAATATTTACAGAGGAGGTCAAAGTCGATAAAAAAAAAAAAATCGACGAAATTTTTGGCGGCTAAGTCTTGTTACAATGACAATTTGTCGATAAATGTAGTGGTGTTAGGTCCCGATTAAAACCGATTTTTCTGCTGTAAGAAGGAAACATTTTGTTCAATGCATATAAAATAGGGGTGAGGGCAGAGTGATTCCATATTTTTTGCTTTTAAGAACGATGTGTGTGTTTTGCTTATAATCAAATGCATATGGCAAGTAAGAACATAAAGCAAAGAAAGAACACATTTATTTTATAGTGGTTCGGAGTCCAACTCCTACATCCACTCATCCCTATCAACAAAAAGCACCTACTTAACCAACCCGGACTTAGTTTAACGTGTTAGTCCAACACCCAACAGATGTTTACCGAAAGTTCACACTCAAACGGGACTTATCACCCTCACTGGATTGCCTACCCTCCCTTTCGGGATTGCTAGATGTTTACCGAAATTCACACTCACCTACAAACTTAACCGATCGATTTGGGTAAGGTTTGTTTGGTTTCAACTAGGTTGAGATTTTCCTTACATTTGTTTTAGCCTCAATGCTAAGGATGAGAAAATCTCTCTAAGCTAGGATATGACATTTATGCTTAGATACAATGAAGAACACTCTTGGGTAAATTTGGATATTTAATGCTCGTGTTCTTGAATGGAGTTGCTTGAATATTTGACCTTAATTTCACTTTTTGCGGATCCTCCATTATCTTCTTTTTGAAGATAGTGCAATGTATTTATAGTGTGGATTTGAATATTACCGCTTGAGAGTAATATTCAAATCCATACTAATAATTTTCCGCTTTTGTCCTTTTTTGCCTTTGTTGTTTTGCGAACTTTTATGTCACATCCATATATGTTGTTATCTTCTTATTGATCACCGCTTTTGTGTCTAACGGATCCGATCAAATCGGACATTGTTCATTGCTTTTGATTCTGATGCTTTACGATCTGGTCATTTGAAAATCGATCTGTAGATTTTGTGTCTTTGAAATCCTTTGTTCATCGGCTGATTTCCTTTATTCATCGAGTGATTCCTTTGTTCTCGGGCTGATTTCTGTGCACTTTGATCTGATCGACTCTTTTGATCCGGATCATTTCGGCCGAATCGGTCCGCCTTTATCTGGTGCATCGACCATTGCGTTAGAAAGCTATTTATAGAAATCAAGTTGCTCTGATGGCACTTTCACGATGTCGGTACTACTGATGCTTCTCTGATGATCATCTACTTCGATGGCACTACAGCGATCCATTCCTCTGATAAAAGCGCGCCGAAAGCATTGCGGTCGGTTTACGCGCATGATTAACGAAACTCATCATATAAGTCGATCTTGATCGATTCGTCTCTTGACCTAAATCGGATCTCGATCATCTTAAATCGATTTCATGAGTTCCCCCTCAATTTGTTCTTACGTTCCCCCTCAACTTGTTATCTCAGTAAATTAGCTTCAAAAAACACAAGTTGATAATATTTTTATAAATTCATCAAAACTAAAATATCCCAAACAAGTGGATTCACGAATTTTTTATAGCGGTATATAGTAGGGGTAGAATATTATGCAACAATTTCATAAAGTTTCTTGGGCATGCATATAACTGTGAAGGATTCTGGAAAATATTTCCATCAAAATGATCTGTACCGTCCATTAACATGGGGCGTAAGTATATACGGGAGAAGATGTGTAATTTGTAATATTATAAGTTTTAATACTTTATAGGATATAACAAAACACTATAAAAAAATGAGTAACATTTATGTACATGAATTCTATCACGTTATGTACAAAAATTATCACGGTTATGTATAAAAATTATCACTATTTAAAGAAAAAAAGTTAATAATGATAACTTTTATACATAATAGTAATAATTGTTGTATATAATAATAATAATTTTTTAGCATAATAGTGATACTAAATAATAGAATTTATCTAAGAAAATTGAGTTATAATCACCTGATGAAAAAAGACAAAGTTTAGTGTGCAAATTTGTATAGATACAAAAACTTTAATTTTCAACCAAATTCTATAATTGATGAATGTAATACAAAATTGAGTGGTTCATGGTTCACTCGGCCCGACTAGTTCATGGTTCACCCAGCTCAAATAGGTCATAATTTAGGGTTAATTATTTAGTGTTTAGAGTGTAGTTGGTTGATTTAGGACAATTTTATAGATTTTCATCTATACAAATTTGCACAGTAGACCTACTCATGAAAAAAAATATCATTAAAGACCACATTCTAGGAATATATGCATAGGTATAAAATTGGAATAATTACTATTAGGTACAAAATTTTGAAAAAACTTATTAATAGGTACAATTGCATAAAAAACTTAGTACCAGGTACAAAATAATTGCATATATGCAATCGAAGTTGCACCGACTATGCAATTGTACCTGCTTATGTCCAATCTTTTTGTACCTCTGTACCTATTAGTAAGAGAGAGTGTCTCAATTGTAGTTATCAGTCAGTCTCCCAAATAAAATTTAGATGCTAACTAAAAGTAACAGTGAAAAATTGTTGTACTCTTATCTTCATTGATTTAATTAAATAAAAGATGGAATTAAAAACAAAATTAAAATTTAACTAATTAAACACCCAAATGGAGATATATTAAAACAAATATATTAAAACGCCACTCACTCACGATAGGTTCACGAGCGGATGCGAAATATATTAAAACATATATATTAAAACTCCACTCGGGTAGGTTCATGGTCTTATACATGACATATATCTCACATTTGGTTCATTTTAAAAAAAGTTACCCATTTTATGTTAATACGATAAAAACTTTTATATTAATACAATAAAAACCCTTGAAAGAAACCCAAAAAACTGCATAACAGGGACGGACGGATTTGTAGAAGAAGAGGACAATTTTATAGTGAGATTGCAGCGGGATTTCTGCATAACACGTAGAAAAGGGATGATTTTGTAGTGAGATTGCAGCGAGATTTTTTCAATTATAATCGGCATTTTTTTGTGATTTTCATAAGATGGTAGCACCAAGGTGATTTTAGCTGAAGTTATTCGTGCGAATACAAACGGATTAGATTTCAGGGGTTGGGAATACATGCTGAAGTTACTCGTGCGAATACAAACGGTTTAGATTTCAGGGGTAGAGAATTTTTAATTTTTATTGTGATTTCGTTTTGAATTGATGTTTTAAGTTTTTCACGGTTTACATTAAGCATGTTGCTTGTTAATTCCTCACACGATCCATTAAAAATATGCACATTGATAGAATTTGAGAATAAATCGTGATAACTTGAAAATAGCAATTGCTATGCTATTCACATTCTTAAGTTTCTACTGTTCAGATTTAATGGAATTCACAAATAGCAAAACATTGCATTTAATCTGCTTTTATTACCGTCTCATTTGATTGTTGGGTGTTTTTGAAATTCATACCATATGTGTACCAATTTTATTGTGAAACTTCTATTGGCCAAGATAAACCAGTTTTCATAATATTAATGTGTATCAAAAAGAACAAAGTATATTGCTAAATTTTTCATATTTCAAATATTTGGTCAATATGTTTTTTTTTTAGCGCAATAGTGCTTAGCTCATATTATTGCGAAGACAGTAAGTATAAGATTGTTCATCCACAAAGTTTGGAGGGTTATTCCAACCAAACGAGCTCCCATAAAGAATAGAAGATCTCGCAAAATCATGTGCTAAAATATTAGCATCCCGTTTGACAAAACAAATAGTATAAGAGTTAAAACTAGCAAGCAACTCAACGCTAGCTCTAATGAAATCTCCAAAGGCGGACTCGTGATGAGTCCCCGAATTTATAACATCTACCACAAGCTTGACATCTCCTTCAATAATCACATCTTCAATACCCAAGTCCTTCGCCCATAAAATAACTTCGTAAAATCCCCAAGCTTCTCCCACCTCAACCTCTAAATAGCCCGGCCTATTCAAAGTACGAGCTCCAACAAATTTTCCCTCCAGTCTCGATGGACTAGCCCAATCCCTATCCTCCCACTGTCTCGGAAGAAAGTTGCGTCCGTTTTAATTTTGAAACAGTTGTCAGGTGGTGGGTGCCATCGTTGGCAGTGATGCAGCGGCACACCTATCAACTTGCTCCTCTCGCTTGACTCGATCGCTTGAAGCCATTCCAGCAGCAATGAAGCTGATGCAAGCACAGCTACCATAAGATTCTTGCAACAATTATCCCATACCATTGTATTCCTTTCTTTCCAAATTTGCCATGCAAGCATCCCAAACTTTGTTGGCACATTACGTCCCTGATCAGCTAACATCAAGAAAAACACATCCAACAATATTTTGGATTTTGCCACAGCCGTCTCCAAAATATCCCGCAACCCAGCTTTATCCCAACATTCAAGCGCATACCGACAATTAAAGAAGACGTGCCAAGTATCTTCAAGTTTCTCTCCACATAGTACACACCACTTATCCTGCACCACTCTCTTTTGATACAAATTCACTTTATGGGATAAACAATCTCGCCCCATGCGCCATAGACAATCCCTAACATTGGGTGGTACTTTCAACCCCCAAAGAAGATTCCACCTGCCCTCCACTTCAAGAGTATAATCCATAGCTAAAGTAGCCGCCCGACTGTACCCCATTTTCACTGTATAATTGTCCCTCCTATCATGACTCCAAACTTGTCGATCCCTAACTCCCCATGGCGGCAAGGCTGTGTTGAGCACTCTTGCTCTATCATTCGGGTTTAGGAAAAATGACAATTGGTCTTCATCCCAAGTCCCCGTATCCTCATTTATCAGTTCTTGAACTTTCATGTCCTCGTAGCCAGCTGGACATAAGGACCGAACATAAGGGTCCTCGGGGTCCCTGACCCACGAATGTGTCCACACTGAAATCAATCTCTCGTCACCCACCTTCCACCGTAGACCATCCCGAATTAAATCTTGGCTTGCGAGGATGCTTGTCCACGTATAGCTCGGGTTCTCTCCACTTCCAAATAATCCAAACCACACCAAGCCATAAGCCAATTGCACATTTTCTCCATTTTTTCCATAAAGAAGATCCCCAAAGTAAATAATATTTCTGGTTGTACCTGAATGAAATATTGTATGAATTTGAAGCCAATAACAACACTCCATCCAGATATTATAAGTAATCTCACACTAAAAAACAGATGCCTTTTCGTTTCCTCATAGAGGAGGCATAGTGGGCATCAAAGATCGTTTTTGTTTGAGGATGTTGCGTCTACGGAGGTTCTTTCTTGTAGATAATCTTCTCCAAAGTAATCTCCATTCGTGTGCTCTCACCTTCTGTGGAACGAAGCTCTTCCATATCCATTTAAAGCCTTTTAATTTTGTCTCATTGAATAGAATCTCACGATTTAGGCTATGTATAGTTACATATGTAGTCTTTGTTGAATAGATTCCATTTGTGGATGCTCTCCATGTCCAAGAGTCCTTTACTCCAGATCTGATTTTGTACCTATTAATCAAAGATTTGAGCTCATTAAAACCCGTCAATTCATGATCAAAAAGGGGTCTCCTCCATCGCCAAGACCAACACCACTTATCTCCCTCAACTCCTTCCCACACACCCATATTTCCTATTTTTTCCTCCTTGTCTAAGCTGATGTTATAAAGACGTTTAAATTTATTTTTTAAGACACCTTCACCAGTCCAATCTTCTACCCAAAAATAAGTGTCAACCCATCTCCTATCTTCCTTATCAAATTATCCCCGAACCATCCTCCATTATCTCCACTCAAAATTTTTAAAATATCAATCCACCACAAAGAAACCTTCCCACTTCTCCCCAACGGAAATCTCCCTCGACTCACTCCCCCAAAAACTCTTCTTTACTACAATTAGATATAAAAATCAATTTGAAGTATCAGTGTATTAATCAAGAGTATCAAATATTCGTTCACAAGTACCACTGCATATATTTTTCATACTTATACTTGTTTTTTCAGAAGTATTAAATTATACAACAAGGGTATCAAATATATCGTCAAGATTATCACAAAAAAAATTGAAACTTATTTCTCAACTTTTACGAGCTGCTTCGGAAGAAGCTTTCTTCCTTATTTTGGCAATTTTTTCTCTAATATTTTCCTCACCACAAAATTATACATATTAGTCTAGGAGTATCAAATATAAGGTCAAGTGTATCAGAATCTTTTAAAATATCTTATTATCGGTTTATAAAAACACAAGAATGACAATCGCCTTTATTATATAGAAAAATAACATTAAGTAGAAAAATACTTTATCATTTATTAAAATCAGAAGTATCAAATATCTGATCAGGAGTATCAAATTTTTGATCATGAGTATCATGGTTATTTATTTTTATTTGAAGCGTCAAATAATGGAACAGTAAGTATTAGTTGAATATTTTTTCCTACTTGTAGAATAAGGGGTAAGAAGAAAGAACAATAGTGTAATTGTGGAGTTTTTGTGTCATTGAGTATCCGTTTATAATGAAGTGGTTCATCAAATTAATTTATTGTTAAAAAATCTAAAAATTTGGATCCGGATGTTGTTCTTCCGCAAATATATATACACAAGTCTCTCGCTTTAAAAAATATTTTGCACAAAAAGATTATGGATCGCAAAAAAAATAGCTTGCACATTTGTCTAAAAAAATTACACAGGTGCACAAAAACATACCTCCATATGTACAATCAAATTAACCTCAACCAAACTTCAAATAAGTCGAACATAAAGATAACACACTCCCGATGTTTGACCCCCAAAAGAGATCAAAGAAAGAAGACCAATTTCTGCAAAAAAAAAATCATATGGAGAGTTTGTTTACACGAACGATCCAGACTTCATCAACAACAAATCAGATTTGTTTGAAACTTCATTGATAAGTTCAAAATATGTGTTGCCGATTGTTGGGAGATGAATTTAATAAAGATATGATTTTGATTAGATCCCAAAACCCCGAAAATATGACATGTTCAGATAATCTTGATAAGTTGAGTCAGATTCGCTTTTAGAGTATTCGTGATGATATCTCGCAAAATGTATAATCAGATATAGATCAAAGTTAGATCTCAAGATTCCAAGAACTCAAAGAAGTTTATGAAGAAACCGAAAAGTTCAAAAGATGAAATTGAAGTTTCAAATTTCAAGATGAAATCGAGATATCAAGACTCAAAGAGAAATCGAGATATCAAGACTCAAAGCAGAAATCAGATATCAAGACTCGCAGAAATCGAGGTATCAAGACTCAAGATGAAATCGAGGAACCGAAGACTCAAAGATGAAGACTCAAGATAACAGCCAAAGATATCTCAGAAGACTCAAGACGCCAAGACTCGTAAGACGCCAAGACTCAGAAGACCCTAAAGACTCGTAAGACTCAAGACACGTAAGATGTAAGATGTAAGACATAAGAACTCAAGATCAAGAATATTGAAGGCACAAGAATTATCAAGACTCAAATGCATCAATGCTCAATATAAACTCAATGTTCCGAGGCACCGAAAATATCTCATCCGAAGGATGCAATACGAGAAGATCGCGATTCCTTAGAAAAATAGATATTTGCCAAGACATTCAAATGCGCATAAAAGGAACTAAGACAAAGTCTTG
Organism: Stenogyne calaminthoides; assembly: GCA_037126765.1. Classification (NCBI taxonomy): domain Eukaryota; kingdom Viridiplantae; phylum Streptophyta; class Magnoliopsida; order Lamiales; family Lamiaceae; genus Stenogyne; species Stenogyne calaminthoides. The sequence goes on from JBBCBC010000011.1 coordinate 18,467,239, forward strand.
TTAAGGTTATATCACTTTCGAGATTATAACCGAAAAGAGCCGCTGAGTTGCTACCTTTAATCGAGACAAAAGTCAAAAAGAGAAAGACAAAGATTGCACTATATCGACAATCGATAAGAAGACAGTCAACGAAAAAAGATATCAAGTACTAAGTTCCAGATCGCAAAAAAGTGAAGACCGGCTACATGAAAGGCTAATGCCTAAAACGTGTTAGGGAGTGTCAAACCCTAAATATAGCTGCTTCTCACACACCATAAGAGGAAACTCGTAGCTATCTCTCCAACGGATAGTTTTTCAAGAGTGACCTTTAGAAGTTGAAGCACTTTCGAAAAACCAAGAATTTCCCAAGTGCTTTTAAATCGAAGAGAGCTCATTCCACTAAGCCCTAGCTTGATAAGATATATCCAAAGCTTAGTCGAGATATCCTAGCCTTTGCATTGTTCTTTATTGTAAAGGATATCTCATCCTAGTTGAAACCAACCAAGAAACCCCAAACCCTTGTAAGGTAGTTTGAGTGTGATTGTTGGTGAGATTGGAGTTGCAAAGAGTTAGTAAACTACAGAGGTAGTCGTAAAGCTCTAGAGAAATAGTGAGTAATCTATCTTGGATGTACGTAAAGCTTGTGTCGGGCTTTTGAGTTAGTAAACTACGGAGGTAGTCGAAAAGCTCAAAATTAGAAAGGTTAGTAAACTACTGAGGTAGTCGAAAGCCTTAGGAAGTGATTAGTGAATTTCTCTCAAGAGATCAGAGAGTGGACGTAGGAGCTTGAGTCTCCGAACCACTATAACTTCTCAGATATTTGCTTTCGTTTTGCTTGATTTATCTATTGCATTACTTTGTTTTGAAAGCATATTTTCACCGATATTTCAAATGGAATCAATCCAATTTGAAGTTGCATATAATTGAATCACGCAAATCACTATTCCATTAAAGGAAGGTTTTCAAAGAAAAGCTTAAAACGAAAGTATAAACTAAGGGCCAACCATCCAAGACATCCGAGTAGCTAGAACATAGTTACCAAACTGAACTTACTCTTCCGAGGGTTCAATAAGTTGAGTTATCGATCCAAGCAACTCAGATCTCTGAAAAACTCGGGGACTCGGCCGGGATTATCCGAGGTATCCGAAAGCGGCTCAGGATCACTTGTCTCGGATAGACTTTGACTCATAGCGATTTGTGGCTTCTCAGACCAAATCATCGTGACAACCCCGACCCAAGTGACCTCGAAAGAAAGAAAAGTTTTAAAAACATCAACACGTGTATTCCCCCATACACGTAAAGACTGCTTTCTTGGACCAACAAGTGGTATCGAGAGCGGTGGTTCAACTTGACCACTGCTTTTGTTGACCAAAAGTTTTATTTGCTAAAATACTTGTGGTCTATCCTAACTTATCTTATTTGGTCAATTCTTAAAAAGACTCGGATAAAAATGTCTTCTAAGAAACTTCCCATGTTCTCGATGGAGAACTATGATTTATGGAGATCGAGAATGCAGCTCACCAGATTCTAAACATGAACGTATGTGGAGAGGTCTCTCAAGGGTCATTCCAATTTCTTTGTGGTGAATCCCAGAGGAATGTAAAAATGAGAGAAACGATCCTGCATAGAATTTCTAAGTCGATGACCAACCGACTCTGAGGAGAGAAAGTTAGTCAATCTAGACTATATTGCTAAAGACACACTATACAAAGATAATTGATGATGGTGTGATGGGAATGATCTCTCACCGCAATATTGCAAAAGAAATTTGGGATACACTAATCAGAATGTGCCAAGGCACATGATCATATCAAAAGAAAACAAACTTTCAGTTGCAATTGGAAAGTTTGATAGTTTTGAAATGGATGAAGGTGAATCTATAGACAAATTGGAAGTCGATTCACTAAAGATTATGAATGATCTAAATGCACTTGGAAAGAAATATCCACAGAGAGAAGTTGCGTTGAAAATTCTTAGAGGTCTTTTCTAAGAAATGGGATATACATGCAAAGGTGATTGAAAACACCAAAAACATTAATTCAATGCCATATCAACAAGTCTTCACAGAAATTTCAAGGCCTATGAGTTCGTGAATTGATAAGAAATCTAAAAAGGTCGATAAAGAAAGATGATTCATCATCTAGTAAAAATGTGGCTTTCAAAGCCAAAGATAAAACCTGTAAAACTAGAGAGTCTGAGAACTCACTTGCTAAGAATCAGGATGAACTTGAGGATAAGCTAGCACTGATGGCAAGGAGGTTTGAAAGACTTAATAGTCGATATGGAAAATACAAAAACTATTACAGGAATCACATGTACCAGAAGAAACCTGAGGACAAATCAACTGAGAAGAAGAAGGACCTGAAAGCTGAAGGATCTTCATCCAGAAAGAAGGACTCCAAGTCCAAAGAAGAAAGTGATCAGAATGATGATGCCAACAGATGCTACAATTGCCAAAAGAAAGGTCACTTCCAGTATGATTGTCCAGATCTGAGTGCTAAGGAGAGAAGAGAAAGACAGGCTAAAAGAGACAAGAAGTTCTCTAGCAAAAAGGCCATGGTTGCAGAAGAAGAACATTCTGAGGAAGGATCTAGCTCTTCAGATGAAATATTCTCAGACAGTGAAAGTGATGACATCTGTCTGATGGCTATTGAGGAGGTAAACTCTTCTTTCTCTGTTGTTGCTCCTACACTAGCACAAGAGTTATCAAGTTCCACTGTAAACAGTCAATTTGACCTGATGGATTCTTTTGAGAGTCTGATGAAGGACTATGCTGTTTTACAAGAACTGCTAAATGAAACTCAAGAGCAGAATAAGGAACTGAAAGCTGAAAATCTTAAATGGAAAGACTCTAGAATCTCAAATCACTTCTCAATTAATGGGGAGCTCTTGATGAACTGGATGTTCTGAAAAGTACAACTCTCGAAGAAAGAGAAGTTGATAGTGACCCTAACGAAAAGTTAGAGAAATCCACCAAGAGATTCAATAATAATCCAACTAAGTTCAATGACCTCTCCGAGAAGCATGAAACTCTACAGAATGAGGATAGTGGTACGGAAGAAGCTAACTCTATTGAATCTTGATCTAAAGTAATAGATGAAATTCGAGTTATCGGAGATCTGCCACTATAAAATTGGGATACATTCCGTGGGGAACCTCACAAGGTCATCCAATGTCTTTGATCAAGTAGCAAGAAGACAATCTTTGTAAAACCAAAACCACCTACACTTCAAATCAAGAAATGCCCAAGGTTGTAGACAAGGAAAAGGACCTATGGTTCCAAAAAAATTGAATGATCATGTAAGAAAGCCCAAACCTCGGTGAAGGCTAGAAAACTGAGCACTCGGTTGGAAAATTTCGGTAAGTACTTCAAAGCCTCAAAAGAATGCAAACCCCGAAGGATCTCAAGACTGAACCATCGGAGAATCTTCAAGAGAAACACTTTCCAGAGACATTCTCAATCAAGAGACCAAGTCCTCGATATCTTGAAAGACCCAATTTTTAAATGCAGCAACCTCAACCCCACTTGCCTAAGGGTAAAAGGTTACGAACCCCAAGTCAACAAAGATTCCAGACCGTCACTGCGCAGAAGCCAAAGCAAAATGAACAAAAGGTCCAGAACCAAAGAAAAAAAATTCAAAAGCCATGTTCATGCTAAGGATAACACTCATACACGAGGAATCTACTAAGGCACCCGGGAGTAGTAAATGTGTATGTAGATGTTTATGGAAGGCGGTCACCACTCTAAAGTGATTAGAGTTGTCGAGCAGATTTGGATTCCAAAAGGTAGAGTGCAACTAACCTTGTAGGACCCTACACAAATCGGGTACCTAAGAATTGATCTGTTTTTCAGGAGGAAAACAAGGGCACTGAGCTGATTGAAGATCACATAGCACTGATGAGTAGAGATGAAAAAGGCCCTGATGTATGGTATCTTGACAAAGGATGCTCAAGACATATGACAGATTCAAGAAGATACTCAAAGGACTATGTTGAACAAAGAGGCCCCGGATCACTTTTGGAGATAACTCCAAGGATGATCAAGGATATAGAACTTTGGAAATTGACTCGATTCATATCCATGGTGTTTCATGTATCTATTCGATTGAAGCATAACTTGCTTTCAATAAGCCAATTATGTGATAAGGGTTCTAATGTTGAGTTCTCTAAGAACTTATGTTATGTGAAAGATGATATCTCACAGAAAATATTACTGACTGGTACTAGAAAAGGAAATGTGTATCTTGTCAATTGGAGTTCAACTCCTAAAGATACATGTTTGGTTGTTAAAAGTTCCACGGATACCATTGGTTATAGCATAAAAGAATGAATCACCCGAATTTCAAAACCCTGAATAAACTTGCAAGATTAGCTCTTGTGAGGGTTGCCTAATGAAGTGTTCAAGAAGGAACATATTTGTGATGCGTGCGGAAAACAAATTAGAGCATCATTTAAAAAGCAAAGTAGATGTTTCTCTTTTGAAAGAATACTTCATTGTTGCATATGGATCTTTTTGGTCCAATAACACCAAAGAGCACTAATGGCGTGAAACACACACTAGTAGTAGTTGATGACTACTCAAGATATACTTAGGTCATATTCTTACTCAAGAAGAAAGAGACTCGAATAAAGTCATGAATTCATCGAAAAGGCTCGAGATTGAGAAAAATCTGAGTGTGGTCAAAATCGATTTGACAAGGAACCGAATTTATAAACCATATTATATCCGATTATTAGGCAAAGAAATGGAATTACTCATGAAACATCATTCGCAAGGACCCTCAACAAAATGGTGTTGTTTGAAAAGAAGGATCGGGACTCAAAGAAGCTGCAAGGACAATGATAGTCAAGTCGATATTCCTAAAAGATTTTGGGTGAAGTTTCGTCAACACCGCATGCTATTCACATAATGATCCATCTTTGACCAAGAGTCAAGGCAAAACACCTTATGAGCTTTGGAATGAAAGGAAGCCTCTTGTTTTTTCTTTTTTTCAGTGTTTAGTTGCAAGTGTTTCATACACAATAATGGTAAAGATCAGTTGAAAACATTTGATAGTAAAGCTGATGAAGGAATATTCTTAGGATATTCTGAAGTCAAGAAAGCTTTCGAGTTTACAAATCAGGACTTTATTGTGGAGGAAACACCTCATGTTGTTTTTGATGAATCTACTTGTGTTCGTAAGAAAGCAGAAACATGATGCAAGAACCCCACCAAGAGAATCGCCATGATTAAGCCCTTGAAAAAAAGAATGACAAAACATCCATTTGAACTCGAAAAGAAGAAGTCACCACCATCTATGATTGGAGTGACTCAGACTCAGATAAAGAAGTTCAGGATGGAACTCAGGATGGTGAGACTCAGGATGGAAAGTCTTCACTGAAGGAAAACCAACACACTGAAGCTGACCAATCTGAACAGACACCAGTTCAGACTCAGGTATGTGATGCCAATGAAGATGTGGTCACAACTGAGGCAAATTCTGAATCTATCAACCAAAGGGGAACAAATGTCTCGACAATGTTCTCAATAAATTTCCCTGAGGAAGATGATTCACTTTCTCCTTTTTGTTGTTCCCCGAGTTTGTTTGACTTAATCGAACCCTAACATTTCAAATGTTGAGGATACCATTGAAGGGAACATCAAGAAGAAATGGTTGATAGCCATCCTACAAACCATTGTGGGTGATCTAACCCAAGGTGTTAAGACTAGAAGGTTCCATGGAGAGAATGCACTATTCTCTTTGTTTCCTATCGAGAAAGAGCCCTTCGAGATTGGTGAAGCTCTACAAGATTCTCATTGATTAATGCTATGCAAGATGAGTTTGAATCAATTCTCAAGGAATGAAGTATGGGAGCTAGTGGATAAACCCGAAAAGGCACAATGTCATTGGAACCAAGTGGGTATTTAAGAATAAAAAGAGATGAAAGCAATAACATTGTAAGAAACAAGGCAAGGCTAGTTGCACAAGGTTATTCCCAAGAAGAAGGCTTGGATTATGATGAAACCTTTGCACCGTTGCAAAGACTAGAAGCCATCGATTGTTTCTTTGCATATGTTGTCCACATGAAGTTCACGGTCCATCAAATGGATGTGAAAAGTGCATTTCTCAACGGTGTGCTTAAAGAAGAGGTTTATGTAGAACAACCTCCCGGTTTGCACGAAATGACCAAGTTTACTGTGCCTCGAAAAAGCCTTGTATGGTCTTAAGCAAGCACCGAGCATGGTATGATACTCTTTCTCGCTTTCTTCTTGACCATGGTTTTGTCAAAAGAATCGCTGATAGAACTCGCTCAGGATAAAGATGGGAAGATATCTTCTTGGTTCGGATATATGTTGATGACATCATTTTTGATCTCCACACCATCACCGTGTGAAAAGTTTTCAACACCGGATGAAAGGCAAGTTTGAGATGTCAATGATGGGAGAGATGAATTTCTTTCTAGGTCTTCAAGTGAAACAATCAAAGGAATGAATCTTCATCAACCGTGCAAAGTACACCACAGATCCGATTGCAAGTATGGTGTACGGACTTGCAATAAAGTTAGAATTCCTATGAATATTAACTACAAGATGGATCCTCGATTAAAGGCAAATCAATAAGTCATACCGATTATAGAGAATCATTGGATCATTCTTCTATCTCACGCGTAGTAGGCTTGATATAACATTTGTTGTTGGGATATGTGCAAGATACCAAGCTAATCCTAAGGCTAGTCACATGGAGGTCGCCAAAAGATATCAAGTATCTTAAAGGCACGATGAATAGAGGATTATGGTATCCAAATGATGATAACCTTCAATTAACCGTTACTCGAGATGTCGATTATGGAGGTTGCTGAATTGACAGAAGTCCACTACAGAACTTGTCAATTTCTTGGAAGTAAGTCGATATCTTGGTTTTCGAAGAAAATGACCTCGAAAGAGCAACCAAGATTACTCGTTGAATACATGGTTACATGGTCAGCTTTCAGATTCTTTGCCTCGCATAAACAATTAAGGATTATAAAGTTGTAGCTAATGAAGTACCAATATTTTGTGACAATAATAGTGCCATTTGCTATTTCACAAAATCCGTATTGTACACACCAGATGCAAGCATGTGGATATCGACATCACTTCATCGTAGATCATGTCGAGAAAAAAGGACATCAGATGGAGAAAAATTCATCTTGATAAGCGCAGAGCCGATATCTTGACTAAACATTTGGTCAATCAAGATTTGTGAACTATCGATTGAATTAGGGATGTTGGATCCGTGTGTATAGAGTAAATCTAAAAAATTGAAGGTTTTCGATGCATGAAGTTTTCTCGGAATTCTACCGAGAAACCCGTGATAAAATTGAAAATACCGAATCGAGTCTCGAGAAACTCGATTTTGAAGGTCGGTTACTCGAGATTATATTGAACCTATTCAAGACTCGATTATCATCTTGACATTTTATCAAGGTCAATACTCAGTAAGACTAATAGAGGGAAATTAGTCTGAAGAAGTAATGACTCATGCGACTCATTTATTGCTTAAGTGAAACTCAGTAATCATTTGCAATAAATACAAAACACACCGAGGAATGTTTTTTAGGCGGGATCTTTGAAAATCCTAAGAAGGTCAACAAATATTAAATGCTCACATTTTTTAATCACCAATGAGGTTAAAATGGCGGCTTACTTTTTGGAGATCGACCTTTCGCATACTCGATTAATCGTGGAATAATCTTAACCGTTGTTTTTCACCAAACCGCTACGAATTCCCACGATCTCGAACCATATATTCTTTGAGAAGCCATTCAAGCCAAATTTTATTAAACCCTTCGTTCCCAAAAACCTCTGCAAATAAAATCCCTCTTTTACCCAGAAAAGCTTCATCGCACCAAACCCTAAATCTTCAAATCTCAAATGGCTCCTACCATATTCGAAAGATTGGCCGAGACAAATAAGCCATGGTATGAGCACGTGGTTTCTTTTGGAGAGTACTTCCAATGCAAAGCACGAAGAAGAGGCGCTTCATTTGATTCGGTTGGCGAAACCGATTTAACCTCAGTGAATAACCGACCGGAGGCCGGAGTATACTTAAGGTAATAGAGTTTGTCGCTAATTTGGAAATAGATGAGGATGATTGTATAGAGTCCAAGATTTCATTTCACATCTTGAACAATCAATGAAGTATGTGGATTTTGTTCGAGAGCTTTATATACTCCCTAAGAATTTAAAACGACATTTTTGAGTTGTGCGATAGGAGATGATCCTCATCAGATATGTAGGGACGGGAGCAAGAGTATCTTGATGGGATTAATCGAGAATCTCGTTAAGTTTGAGGCAATCTTACATAAGCGGCATCTAAAGTCAAATACTGAGTGTTGATGGATATTGTGGAAAGTGTATCATGAGTCGATCCGAAGCTTTGAGCAGATCAGCACTCCCAAACTCCGACTGATGGCGGCGATTGAGGACTCACCCACCAAGGAGTTCAACTGGTTGAAGTATCTCGATCAAGGTGGTGAGTGAGCAAGCCAAGGTCATAAAAAGGAGGATGGGGTAATATCGATCAAAGGCGGATCCTCCATTCCACCAAAATAAGATTTATTTTGGAGATGTGCGAGAGGAGAGGATATCTTTTCCAACTCTACTCCATTCCCCAAGTCCAAAGTCATGTTCAAGCCCATTGTCGCAAAGAGGGACGATCAAAGGAAGAAAGAGAAAAAGGTGGAATCACCAACATAGGTAGAAGAAAGCCAACAAACCGGGGGAAGGTTTTGTTGGATGCCAAGAAGAGCAGGGTGAGAAATTGAAGAAGCAAAAAGACCTTGCTCCAAAGCTCAAAAGAATGGTGGTTCTCACCGATGAAGATGAAGAAAGGAGAGACGGGGAGATTCAACCCGAGAGCCAAATCAGCTCGAGAAATCGCCTTTTACTTGTATTGCTCGGGCATCTCAAAAGGCACAGATCAAACCGAGGAGCAAGTCTTCTCCGAGGTTCTTGAGACGCCATTAAGTTCGATAAGTTCTCTCAAGAAATCTTCCAAGGACCTCGGACCTTGAGCAAATCTGATCCCGTTGAGGAAGCACCGCCGAGACTCGGTGTTCAGATTCCTCTCGAGGAAGTGCCCGCCAGTCTCGAAGAGCAACCGAAATTGTACCGAGGAGGCTCCACCGACCTCGAACCAAGTCGATTCAAACCGAGGAGTTGTCACCCAAACCTCGTAGAAATTGTCGAGCCTCGGGAGCCGAAGTGAATTTTGATGAGCTCCTGAATGAGCTGTTATTTGATCTTTCAAATAGATTTTCCCATCGAACCTAAGAGCCCGGAGCTCAAGAAAAGGGGAAGGTCAAGAGACCAAATAAGCGAAGCAAGGGGGAACTTCATTCTTGACCGCTACCCTGAGCTTAGCTCATTTCCCGACCTCCAAGACATCTTCTTCGATTGAGGTCAACGGGTCTACATCCTCAACCCGGACTCTTCCTAAATGCTCAACATTGCTTCATTCATTGGCGAAGACCGGTGGAACGAGGAGACAACTTTTCTCACCGAATTCTCGGTTCGTAAAAAACCAAGCTCGGGATGAAAATCTCGGACTTTGATGAGTTGGTGAAGAAAGGTTCTTTGAGAAGATGTTCTTCAAGTTGGTGCCCCAGCTCCAAAGACAAATCTCGGGATGGGGACCAACAAGGGGATGATGAGAGTCAATCTCGGAAGGAGAAAGACTCAATCGATCTTTGATCAAAGTTCATTATCCGAACATCCTCAAACCGAAGCTAGCCTTCGGTAACTTTTGCACTATTAATAATTATGCGGATTAAAGTCCATATCTTTCAATCAGAATGTCGATATATGCGGATGAGAGGCTCCGATGGACACCTGCTCTCGAGTGAATCGGACTCGGTAGTCTGAAGCCTCCCGCAAAATGAAGCTCGGCTTGACTTGAGACTCGGGGATGAACAAACCAACTGAGGAAGCACATCCGATAGGATATGCTCGCGAGATTGATCTCATGCCGATGATGGTGAAGGCGGAGAAGGTTGAGCCAATCGACCAAAAGTGCTTTCGGATCGATGAGGCATTGGCCAACCAAACTCGAAGATTGAAAGCTTGAGTTCTTCTTGAGAACTGGTGCGGCTCGGATACTGCAGCGAAAAAGTCGACCTCCATCAAGGAAAATTAGAAGAGAAATGGAAGGGGTCAAAGCCGAGATTAATGTCAGAAATAGCGGAAGCATCGGAGAATGCGGAGACTCAAATTCTAGAAGCAAAAGTTGGTAGAGAAGAATGAGATCTTTGTGAAGAATCTTTGTTGAGTGAAATGAGCTCAATGCTCGTGGCCAAGATGACATATATGTTCAAGGAAGCTCTCTCTAGCCAATTTGCTCATCTCCGTCCGAAGAATTCTCTGTGTAAGAACCACCTCGGAGAGGCTCGAGGAGGAGCAAGATCCCGGCGCAGGAGGTGCGGAGTGTCAAGAAAGAACAATACCATATGGACACAAACACTCTCCAAGCTTCGCCGCAGTATGGTTCCAAGAAGGGGGAAAGACCTGAGCCGATCTCGGGGAATTTATTGAACATACTCAAAGGCAAAGTTGTCAAGGATGTTTGAGAAGAAGATCATTGCGAAGCCATGAAGGAGATAGAGGCCACCGAGAAGCTAAAATTCAAGAAGGTGGAGAAGTCGACCTACACTCAGTTTCAGAGGAAACAATGCAAGAAGTTCTATAGAGAAACCGAGTGGTAGAGGAAGAATTGGTACAAGCTTTCAACCGGTCTTTGAATTGCCCATCAAGAGAAAGGTTATGGCGATGGAAGAGCCCCGAGGGCAAAAGAGCAAAGGCTTCTAAGCCAATTCAGAGAAAAATCATCTTTGGATATTGAAGAATCCGAGGTTGAGCCAAAGAAGAAGGTCTTCAATACTGCGGCGCTCCCGAAACACTCCAAATTGAACAAGCAAAGAAAATTGTTATACATTTACGGTGTACCAAAGGATCGAAAAGAAGGTAGAAGAAGAGCAAAAAAGAAGGAGGGTTCAAAAAGTTCAGAGAAAGAGGAGAGGGAACACAAAAAAATTGATAAATGGCATGTTGACAAATGGATGCCAATCCAAATTAACGATGCATGGGAAGAAATTAAGAGAACATTTTGGTTCTATTATGATGTGCTCAGAGAATGGAGAGGAGAGCTCAGATCCCAATGAGGCTTTCATCGACTATCTCCCCAACCTTTTATCCTAAATATCTTCAAGGCCGGATAAATCTTTGTGGATGAAGGAAAGGTGCAGATAACCGCCCCGGTCCATACGGTATCCTCCTCCCAGCCGGAGAATGGCCGTAAAATGAAAAGCCATTTCTCAAGAAATCACTCAAGACGCCACTCGCTTAGGTCTCGACAGGAACAATCCCGATATCATTAAAGAAAGAGATGCAATTCAAAAGAAGATATTACGGAATGTTCAACCTTGAAGTCCCCGCCGATGAGGTGGAAGATCGTAACTCAAGAGCCCGAAAGCGGAAGAGCAAATGAAGACTCGGGAAAGATGAAGACTCGGGAAGATTCATGTAATCCTTTATCTTTTTTTTGTCTTTTGATTTTTGTTAGATAAGATTCATTGTAACTTGTAATCGCTTCTACCTATCATCAATGAAAACTTATCATTTATGCTCAAAAGATAATATCTCATTATCTTATTTACATGTCTTTTAATTTTGATATGCCCCAATGTTGTCTCTCGAATTAATTGTCGAAAATTAAGTATTTGGTGATGAATCCTTTGAGAGATTCATTCTCAAGAAATTGTTGGGAGATTCTCTTAGGAAATTGTTGGGAGATTCTCTTTTAGAAAATGTTGGGAGATAAAACCAATCTTGTAATAGGATAAACCAAACCCCGAGTATAGGTTAAGTTTTTTTGTAACAAGGATAGGTTTTGGCATCATCAAAAAGGGGAAATTGTTGGGAGATGAATTTAATAAAGATATGATTTTTGATTAGATCCCAAAACCCCGAAAGTATGACATGTTCAGATAATCTTGATAAGTTGAGTCGATTTTCGCTTTAGAGTATTCAGGATGATATTTGCAAAATGTATAGTCAAATAGATATAGATCGTTTAGGATCTGAAGATTCTCAAGAACTCGGTAAGTTTCGAAGAAACCGAAGTTCAAAACTAAAAGTTTACAAGTTTCAAAGATGAAATCGAGATACTTGAAGACTTAGTGAGAAATCTGAAAGTCTCGGATATCAACCGAGATCTTTAAGACTCAAATAGAAATCGAGATATCGAAGACTCAAGATGAAACTCGAGATATCAAGACTCAAGATGAAATCGAAGAATCAAGACTCAAGATGAAGACTCTGGGGATATATACCAGATATTCATGAAGATCAAGACCTCAAGACTCGAAGACCTCAAGACTCAAAGATCAAGACCGAAGATCGGAAGATCAAGAATACCGAAGCATGCGAATTATCAAGACTCAAGAATGTATCAACGCCAAGATAAAACCTCAATGTTCCGAGGCAATCAAATATCTATCCGGGGATGCAATATCGAGAAGATCGCGATTCCTTAGAAAATAGATATTGCCAAGACATTCAAATGCAGTAAAAAGGAACTAAGACAAATGTTGTTAAGGTTATATCACTCGTAGATTTAACTTGTCAGTTTACCTTTAAAGACAAAAGTCAAAAAGAGAAGACAACAGATCAGACCATATCGACAATCGACAAATAACAGTCACCTAAAAATATGTCGAAGTACTAAAGTTCCAGATCGCAAAAAAGCGAAGACCCGGCTACATGAAAGGCTAATGCCTAAAACGTGTTAGGAAGTGTCAAACCCTAAATATAGTCGCTTCTCACACACCATAAGAGGAAACTCACGGTTATCTCTCCAACGGATAGTTTTTCAAGAGTGACCTTGTGTATGCCTATAAATACTTGTGACCCTCTACATTGTAAGGTTATGGGAAATTTGTAAGCAACTCAAGAGCTCAAACTTATTATTGCAAAGTTGAAGCACCTTCGAAAACCAAGAATTTCCCAAGTGCTTTAAATCGAAGACAACTCATTCCACTAAGCCTAGCTTGATAAGATATATCCAAAGCTTAGTCGAGATATCCTAGCCTTTGCATTGTTCTTTATTGTAAAGGATATCTCATCCTAGTTGGAAACCAACTAAGAAACCCCAAACCCTTTGTAGGTAGTTTGAGTGTGATTGTTGGTGAGATTGAGTTGTAAAGAGTTAGTAAACTTCTACGGAGGTAGTCGAAAGCTCTAGAGAAGAGTGAGTAATCTATCTTGGATGTAGCGAAAGTTTGTGTGAGTTTTGAGTTAGTAAACCATGAGGTAGTCGAAAGCTCAAAATTAGAAAGGTTAGTAAACTCACAGGTAGTCAAAAGCCTTAGGAAGTGATTAGTGAATTTCTCTCAAGAGATCGGGAGAGCGACGTAGGAGCTTGAGTCTCTAAACCACTATAACTTGGCACGTTATTTGCTTTCGCTTTTTGCTTTGATTTATCTTGCAGACATTTTGTTTTGAAAGCATATTTTCATCGATATTTCGGTTGAAATCAATCTAATCGAAGTTGCATATAATTGAATCACAAACTAATCACTATTCCATTAAAATAAGGTTTTCAAAGAAAAGCTTAAAAACGCAGTATAAACTAAAGGCCAACCATTCCGCACATCCGGAAAGAAGCTTAGAATGATAGTTACCAAACCTAACTTACTCTTTCCGAGGTTTAGTAAGTTAGTTATCCGATCCTAGCAACTCAGGATCTCCGAAAACTCGTGACTCGGTTGATTATCGAAAGGTATCCAAAGTTAAATCAGGATCACCGCTCTCGGATAGACTTTTGACTCATAGCGATTTGTGCTTCTCAGACCAAATCATCGAGACAACCCATTAAGTCAATTTCAAGAAAGAAAAGTTTTAAAAACACTCAACACGGTATTACCCTCCATACACGGTAAGACTGGTTTTTACCGGGACCAACACCGATGTTACAACATTGATTATAACATCGATGATTTGACCTTTCTTCTAACCACTAACATTTTGTGTTCAATGTTGCCCTTGATGTTGTTTTTGCAGTTGACAATCCGAATGTTCCTCAAGATTCCGAAGGTTCTACAAGCTTCAGAATACGCAGAATAACCCAGATCATGCTACAGTTTTCCGAGAACATCAAGAACCCACTAACATGGCAGTTGAGTGTAAGATCATGGTTTAGTGATGGAAGAGTTTTCTAGATCCTTCAGGAGGCTCTATAGATGAAGAATGTAGCTTACATGAAGTCTATAAATGAGAGGATTGCATCGTTCATCAATGGTGTGAAAACCTGGTGAAGCAACAACCAAGTATCAATTATTGGTTGATTTAGTGCATCCAGAGTGATAGGTCGTTGTTGCTGGACTTTTTGGGTACAAATAAGTGAATACAGGTTTGTAGACACTTCCAAAGATCAATAGATTAATTGTATGTGGAATGTTAGTCTCGGAAAGATAGTTGTTGGGTTATACGTGAAAGTATGCTTTTTGCCGTAATAACATACTAATGTACTCTTATTTAATTTAATATAAATGTTTTTTATCACCTGTTTTAAATATGAATGAATGTTATTTATGTATCGCAAACCGCTCAATATTAGTACATATTGCATTTAATGTGGTGATACCCGTCCACGAAGATCACATTAACAATTCCTTGTAAATAAGCACATCTTCACAACCTAGATGAAATTGAACACCCATTGGTAGAAGCTTGAAGTGCAAAGCTCGATTAGCCCTGCCTTTGACCAAGAGATTGCACTAGTGCATTGTGATGCTACTGAAGACCTACTGAAGGATAAATTATTCTGCACTTACATGGGGGATGAAGAATTAGACCTCGTTGGTTGTTGATTTCTTAACCTCTGTCACTTAAATAGGATTGTGTGTAATTAGTATTTATTGTTTTGATCTACGCTGGTTTTAGAAATCGAAGAGAGGTTTATACTTTGTATTTTTGGGCAATATTATTAATTACATGACAATTGCTAAGATTTAATACAGAGTAACGCCATAAAGAAGGTCTTGTCCCGATTTGTCCCTTGGTGGGCTCAGGTTTTATCATACAAATCTTGCAAGTGGGATTATGTTAAGATGGATAATAATGTTGAGTTGTTTTTATCTAAGGAAAAAAAATATTAATTAATATAAAACTTTTCAGTGGCTTAATTAATTAATGGATTAAATAATCTTAAACAAGGAAAATAATAATCGTGAGCCATATTATTGTAATATGGATTAAAATGATTAGAACAATATTAATTTTATAGTGAAGTAAATTAATATTAATTGGTTGAATGATATTGTGGCTCAATATTAGAAATTCAGAGCCCATTGGAGGTCCAATCTTAATTCTCCTAAAGGCCCCTCAAGTAGCCCAATATAAGTCCAATTAATGAAAACGTGATTAAAATAAAAGAAAATATTATTGCCCAATTTATTCCATTATTTTCGAAATTTATGTAGGGAAAAGAAGAGAAAAGATTTTATGGAAAAAGATAAGTACTCTTGTAATACAAGATTATCCCATAAATTCAAGAAATCAAATCTTGATTCTTTTTCCTTGTTATTTTCGAAAATATTATAAGATAAGGAGGAAAAGATCTTTTGTGATTATTTATGGAAAATAGAATATATGAGATATATTAAAGATTGTATCTTGGAGAAGATACAAGGAAATTTTCCATGAGCCTAAATCACACCAAAATTTCGTTCCCCCCTACTCATATAAATAGGGGATGATTTTTTC
The DNA here is from genome assembly GCA_037126765.1 of Stenogyne calaminthoides. Taxonomy (NCBI): domain Eukaryota; kingdom Viridiplantae; phylum Streptophyta; class Magnoliopsida; order Lamiales; family Lamiaceae; genus Stenogyne; species Stenogyne calaminthoides. The sequence continues at coordinate 18,482,999 of JBBCBC010000011.1, forward strand.
ATCCCCTACACAATTCCAGTCTTGGAAAAATTAGAAATCCACAACGGTGGTGCAATATTTTTTTCTTTTTCTCCTCTTTTACAATTGTTCATGAGAATCCTTCCACCGAATTACGAACAAGGACGTGGGACATACTTGGTATGAATTTGGGTTGATCCATCTACTCAAAGGTTGTCACTCCGAGAGGCGTGTGTTTCTCGTAAACTCCTAGATTCCGCATGTAGGATTTTACGTGAAATAAATTGTACGCATGATTGTTGTTGGTATTTGCTAATTGAATTAATAAGTTAATTCATGTTAGAAATATTTGTTCAATTTAAATATGTATTTAATTTCACCTCTAATAGATCCCCGACATTTTTCCCCTCAAAGAATAGTTTCATACACATATCGAGATATATCAACTTTGGTAGTGTAGAGATACACCTAGCCTTTAGATCATAAACCTAGTTTAGATATTATTTCAAGAGGATTCGATCTGGTGAACCTCTTTTGTACCTCATTATTTTGTTAAATAGTGAGTTCAAATTTATAAGGCATCACAATCTATTTTATATAGATTGTGCAAAGTTTTTAAACATCGTGTGTTGTGTTATGAGTCTTCCATTGTTTCGGCTTTTTAGATGTTACTTTGATTGTTACAAACATTCATTGCAACATTACTCCGATTTCACTTAACACAACCCCAAATCACACACTTTCAATATGCATGAATTTTATGAATTATAATTGTCTAATTTGCTTTTGAGTTATATTGTTTAAATTGCATATTTTTCCTTATTGTGTATTTCTCGAACTTGTACCGGCCGTTGTTTGGATTTTGTGCAGATTTGGGCTGGTTTATATATATTTGATTTGCACCAAAAATTTGAGAAGATTCTGCAAGATATCAGATTTGGGTACATAGATTTTCTGAAGACATGGGTTCGATGGTGTCGCCAAACACTGCTAGTATTGCTGAATCGAATTTATCGCTACTTGCAGACCAAGTTTCGGCAGATATATTTTTGATCCATCCTTGAAAGCCCACGCCCAGGCCATCCAGAACACTCGTTATAAATAGTCTTTTAGGTTATTGGAGAGGGCACACGTGATTAGAGAGATTACCACCGTAAACTTTTTGTTTTCATACTTTTCTTATTTTCTACACTTTAAGTTTGTTTATGGAAGCCCTACGTGGCTAAACTCTTTATCTTGTTTGAAGCGATCAAAATCTTGGAGTCAAACGCTGTGAGATCGAATTGATTTTATTTTATTTCTCTGATATTAATTATTTTATGTGCATATTTCTTTGATTGTGTGTTTAGTTCATAGCTTGATCACCTATTATTCTATGCATGCAATATAGTGCTTGATTGATATTTGAATCGATTTAGATTGAATATTGATTATCGGAAGCAATTAAGGGGTATAATTGTTCGATTAAGCTACTATCACTCTTAGGCAAAATAATTAGGCAAGATAGTAATAACTAATTAGTTATTTATTGCTTGATTGTCGATCTCTATTCTTGAATGCTATTGCTAAATAATTCTTCACGATGTTGGGAATTGTTTAGTAATGAGGGTTGCATAGATCGATTTAGTTCGTATGATCAAATAGAGACATGTATATTTAATTTCAACGCACAATTATTTTTTAATTTAGATTGTTATCTTTTGTATCAAGGATCAGCTATCTCCAAGGTGAAAAACCACTCAACCAAGGTTTTTCTATTATTCGCTCATCTCATATAAATTTTATGCTCTAATTTTGTTTATTAGATTATTTAGAAAAACATCATTCAAACTTTTTTTTAAATCGCATTACTTAGATATAAAATTATATTCTCTCTGTGGGTTTCGACCCTTACTTCCGCTACTATGTAGTTATTAGTAAGGTTTAATTTAGGTGTCTAGGTAGTTATCATATTTATCGCCGTCGTTGAAGCCATGTTCATACTATTCCAGTTCTGTCGTCGTCGCTGCCGACAGTGCATATCCATCGCTGCCAATTTATCCTGGAGAACACAAGATCGTTGATCCGTGTTCCGTCGTGTACAGTATCGCGATTCAAGACGAATGCAACCCATCTCTTTACCTTGCCACATCCTCTGCCGCCGCCGAAAAATCTTTCTTCCCTCATAAAAATATCTTCTTCAGTGGGAATACATCTTGAGAAATCATCATGAAGGCCGACTATATTTTTGATAGAGATGGAGAGGGAGGGTTGGGGAGAGAAAAAAATCTGGAATTTTGATATGGAGCAGACGGTTTTTTTGAATATATGGGTGGTGTATTTTTTTTTATTCCCTTTTATTTAGAATATTTAAAAGTTAGGGTAAAAATGATATTTAAACATTCATTTTGTATCTATGAGTTCTAAAGGATTTTGCTCGCATTAAAAAGCCAATTGTGCCTCCTAATTGAAATACTAATAAGCTCATAAATTAAGCTTTAGTGTTTCAATTTTAATTGGGCTACCTAAACCAATTATACACATTTAATTTGACACTTGAAGCTCAATAAATCGGATAATTTCAACATGTTTATCTCTAAAAATTACAAGAAATTTTAAAAAAAAGTTATTAAGAGGTCCTATTTCCTTCAATAGATATTATGATGGCATGGGCTATAACTTTTGGGATAATTATATTCTCCCATGCTTTTTCAATTTCATTTGCTTCCCAACACAATTCTACCTTTTTTTTGCACTCTCAATTGTGATTTAATAGACCTTGTCCATCGCCACCACTCACCCCCACCCAACCCAAAGGATCAAGCCCTCCTCAAAGATTACCCAATTCTAACACCCCATCAACCCTTTCCAACACCTCTCTCAATACAACCCATCAAATCAAAAGATAAGAGTTCAATTCAAATTTCAAAATTTGAATCGAGATGAATATCGCGGCGGGTTCCAATATCACCATTTTAATCAAAAGAGGAGAGTGTCGAGGCATGGTCTTAAAAACTTTTGGGTTTTTATAATTGTGATATTCAATAAGTTATTTTATTTGATACAATTGA